>PVKB01005077.1:0-111572 GCA_004027205.1 Ctenodactylus gundi | reverse complement strand
CTAGGGAATTGAACTCAGGGCCTTGTGCTTGCTGGGCAAGTGCTCTGACTACTGTGCTATTTTTCCAACCCTCATTGACTCTAAGTAGGAGTTGGCCAATGGATTTTCTGGGACAATCTTTGATTTGCTCATAAGAGAGAATTGGCCCGGGCCCTGCACTTCTCTGTATTTTCACCCTGCGTTGAGCATAGAAGGTCAAGTCTAGCCACCTTGTGACCACGAGGCCACCAAAGCAAAAAGAAGAATCAAGAATATCACTGAAGGCCTGGGGAGGTAGCAATAGAGCCCCTGCCGAGCATGTGCAAAGTCCCAGGTTCCATTCTCAGCACTGCAAACAAAATAAAACAAGAGCATCACTGAACACTGGCAGTTGCTTGTCTGTTTTAATTTTTTTGAGAAAGAGTCTTACCATATAGTCTATACTGGTCCTCAACTCATTATGTAGCCCAGGCTGGCCTCAAACTCACAGCAAACCTCCTATCTCTGCTTCTGGAATGCTGTGATTACAGGCATGAGCCACCACCAGCTTGTGGTGCTGAGGAATCAAATGCAAGGCCTTGTGCATGCTGAGCAAGAGGTTTAACCACTGAGCTATTTCCTGAAATCCCCTTCTCTATTCCTTATGTATGAAAAGCAGTCCCGTATTTCAGTTTAGCTACATATTAAAAATACAGGATGCTAAGCTGGGCGTGATGGCACATGCCTGTAATCCCAGCTAAGAGGCTGAGGCAACAGGATTGTTGTGAGTTTGAGGCCAGTCTGGGCTATATGGTTCAGGACCAGCCTGGACAACAAAGTGAGAACCTGTCTCAAAATAAAATAATAAAATAAAATAGGGGCTGGAGGAATGGCTCAGCAGTTAAAGCGCTTGCCTAGCAAGTGCTATGCCAAGCACTAAGTACCCATGTTCGATTCCCTAGAACCACATAAGCCAGGCGTGGTGGTCGCGCCTGTAATCCCAGCACTCTGGAGGTTGAGGCAGGAGGATTGCTGTGAGTCCAAGGCCAGTCTGGGCTCCATAGTGAGGTCAGGACCAGCCTGGGCTACAGAGCCAGACGCTGTCTCAAAATAAAAACAAAACAAAACACAGGAGGCTTAAAAAACAATCCAGGATTCTGATTGCAACTAAGATCTATCCTGTGTTTGATGATGGAGATTTTCAAAAGCTTTTTTGGTGATTCTAATGACAATGGAGGGTAAGAATCACTGCCTTTCTTGGATTTCATGTTGCTCTCAGCTGAGAACATTCTTCACGAGTATGCTAGCCCTCACGGAGTATCAAGGAAGCGAGCGACCTTTGAGCTGGTCGTCCAGGCTGGGCTCATCAGGTAGAGAAAGCAGTACACAGAGCAAGGGAGTGCGGAACTGCTCGGCCTCTGTGCCGCAGGGTGGGCGGTGGTGGCAAAGGCTACAGTGAAAGCGGTGGAAAGAGACCAGATCCTCGTGGGGTTGTGTCCTCTGTGAGCACTGGGCCTGGTGCAGGCCTGTGATTGCAGCACTTTGGGAGGCGGAGGCAGGAAGATTGCAAATTCAAGTCCAGTGTGGGCAATTAAACAACTTAGCAAAACTGTGCCTCAAAGATAAAAAGCAAAAATAAGAAATGGGCTGGGATGTAGCTCAACGTGAAGGCCCTAGGTTCGCTCCCCAGTACCACGAAAAGAAAGAAAGAAAGGGAAGGGAAGGGAAGGGAAAGGAAGGGAAGAAATCGAATCGAGATGATTCAGTGGCTGATGGGTTAGCGTTGATGTTTGGTCACTTTTGTTAGTTGTGTAGAGGTTGCGTTTGTGAGAGGAAGAACATTTATAGCAACAGTTCAGGTGGGAGATGGGAAGGGCCTGAGTGCAAGCCATGCCTGGGAACGGGAGACATGAGCGCTTTGCTGTGGCCTGTGGAACACATGGGACCACCCTCGGGCAGGTCCAAGACCATCAGATGTTTATTTGTGCCACTGGGCACAGCCTTCTCCAGTTCCCTTGGGCCTGTAGTCCTCTGGACCGCAACAGTCTCTGAGATCTCTTTTGGCTTGGGGCTCAATGTGTCCATGATGGTGGGAGGGTGACAGACTGAGGCATGGTGGGGCAGGAAGCAATCCTTTCAGGTTCCTCCCTCCCTGATGCTGAGTACTTCAGACTTCAGCCATGCTGGCTTCTCCCCATGCTGAAAGCACACCTCGCTCTGTCTTGACCTTGTCTCAGCCTGTGTTTTTCCCACCTACCCTTTTCCATCTAGTAGACTCTTATTCATCCTAGCATCGAAGCCCAGCTCAGGTGTTACTTTCTCTGTGAGGCCTTTCCCAACGCCCAGCTGGATTCCAACTTGTGATCCTCCTGTCTCAGCCTCCCAGAGTGTTGGGATTATTGGCATGTAGCACCACACCTGCCTTGAGCTGCTTGTATTCTTGAGAGAGAAAGTCAATGGTTCATACCAAGGAATGTGCAGCCTGAAAGGTTCCTAAAGTACCTCCCAGCCCTTGGTTCCTGGAGCGGGGAGGTTGGCTCCATGCCCCAGGCCCTGGCAGGCCCAGCCTTTCCCTTTGCAGCCAAAAATGGCAAACTGTGAGGCAGGGCCCCAGGGGGTGCCGCCCCCTGCCCTCCTGGCTCCTCCCCTGGCCGGTGGTTCTCCTCAGATCACTCAGTGCCCCTCTGCCTGCTTGGTTCGCGCCCCACAACCCCACTCAGGCACACACAAACACAAATGCCAATGAGGTAAACAGCTCTGGGCTGACCTCAGCACCGCCCCTTTAGGAAGCTGGAGTGGAGGACGCGGGGTGCAGGGGCACAGCAGGGGAGGGCAGCGCGCTCTCCTCCAGGGGTTACTGCAATAAGGGGCAGGATTTCTTGGTGCACTGTCTCTCCCACGACGTGCGCTCCCTGTTTATCCATCTTGCCGGCCTGCGCCATCTCCGCCCGTGGGGGTGTGTCTGTCACAAGCAGGGGCCCGCCATCCCCACCGCACGGATGGAAACGCCCTGAGGCTGGGGAATGTGTCTGCCTCAGCAGGCCGAGCGGCTCCCACAGCGCAGGGAGAGCCTGGGACTATGGCTGCCTCCGTTTAAAAACACATTTCATAAAAAATTTAAAGTAATATCCCATTACGCAAAGTTTGAAACTAGAGATTGAAAAAGATCGCCCTGACTCCCTCCATCCTCATACAAGTTCTGTTTTTATTCTGTGGAATTTCCACAGCTTAGCAGAGGCTCCAGAATCACGTGGCATGAATTAATACAAAGCAACACCTATCGGGCACTTTACCTATGCGCCAGGAATAGTTCCAAGTGTTTCACATTTATTGATCTGTTTAATCTTCACAAGATGTGGGTACTGTTATGCTCCTATTACCCCCATTTCGTTATGAGACAGTTGTAGCACAGAGAGGCTCAATGACTCGCCTAAGGTCACACAGCTAGCAGCTAGAGGAGCTGTGAGATGAACCTGGTGTCAGGAAGTGCTGTTTTAGTTTTGCTTATCTTAACTGAATGTGTATGGAGATTTAGAAAATGTATTTTTTTATGTTATGGCACTGGGGATTGAACTCAGGGAGCTCTGAGCTACATCCCCATCCCTTTTACTTATTTATTTTTTAAAATGTTGAGACAGGGTCTTGCTGAGTTGCCCAGGGTGGGCTCAAACTTACAATCCTCCTACCTCAGCCTTCTGAGTAGCTGGTATTACAGTATACACCATCACACCTGACTTAAAAACAAAAAAACTTTCCATTATGAACAATTTCAAAACATAAAAAATAGAGAAAATCATATAAGGAACTTAATGTCCCCATCACCCAGCTTTAATAACTATCACTTTCCAGCTCACTTATTTACCCCCCACCCCACCACTAGTCCAGAATATTTTGGAGCAAATCCAGCAATTGTATCACGTGGTATCTCATCCATAATTAGTATGTATCTCTGAAGGATAAGATGGTTTTTCTTTTTGGTTAAAAAACTTACTTCAGTACCACACCATGCCCTAAAATATATATCTCTTCATTCTATCAAATGTCTAGTCAGTATTTAAATTTCCTTGATAATTTAATACATTTTTTAAAAGCTGGTTTGCTTGAGACAAGATCCAAATAAGAGTGCTGTCACTTTGGTTGATATATTGCTTAATTTATTTTAATCTATAAATCTCTCGCCTCCTTTTTTTCTTCCAATTTTAAGAGAGTTGAGTGTTTGTTCTCATTTCTCCCATTCTAGAGTTTGTTGACTATATTCCTGGGAAATTTCTGTGTGTGCATGTGTGTGTGTGTGTGTGTTTGTGTCTTTCTTCCTTTCTCTCTGTCTTTGCTCCTCTCCCTTCGTCTTTCTCTCTCTCTTTTTCTTTCTCCATCTGTCTTTCTTTTTCTCTCTCTTTTAGGTCCTGTGCACTGAACTGCATCTCCAGCTCATTTTCTTTTTAAGTATTGATTCTGAGACAGAGTCTCACTAAGTCACTAAGTTGCCTAAGCTGGGTTTGAACATGCAACTCTCCTGCCTCAGAACCCCCTGAGTGCTGCAATTATAGATCTGCACCACCAGGCCCAGCTTGGTACTTTATTATGTATTTTGATATTTTCATATAACCTGGCAAAACAGTTTTCCATCCTGCCTTATAATTTTCACAGCCGTATGTGAAATGGCTTCATGCTAGTCCATCTAGACCATATACCATAACTTTTCCCTTGGGTTCTTAGGTGGCTTTTGGTTTTGCACTGCTTCGAAGATTGCTGGGATGGACATCCTCACACACTGCAGCTCTTCCTGTACATGTGCTACCAGAAGTATAACTATGTCTCTGAGGCATGGACAGTTTTTCATCCTCTTGGCGCATAGGAACAATTGTTTGTCCAAAGCTGTCACTCATTCTGAACAGTGCTCAGGGCTAGTCACAGTTGAAGGACGTTTGATGAAGACATGGTAATTATGAGGGCAAAAGAGTTTGAGATGGAAAAAGATGATGACAGGAACTTCAGTTAAATAAAGCAGAAAGTGACCTGCAGTTTACTACAAACTCAGAGGGAGTCATTTTCATTGTAGAAAAAAACCTTGATAACAGGAATGATTAATAATCTATGACATGAGCAGTGACCTTTCTATTGACTGCATTAGTCAGAGCCTTGTTGGAGACAAGGGCCCTGTCTGGCCACTGCACTTTATAGGGATGTGAGGAAATTGGCCATGATCCAGAACTCAGCCAACCTGATGGAAAATGGAAGAATCCCAGAGAAACACCCAAGATGTCAAGCAGGTTCATGGTGGGAAAATAGAGGAATCTTTCTTGCCTCAATGCTGGACAAGTTTTTGTAAGCACATCCCTCCATTGCTTGTTTCTGTCTGCAGAAAGCTGGCTATAAGGAAAGGAGCTTCCATCAACCAGGAGACACTTCTGGAGGACACTAGGCAGAAGTTAGTATCCCTCAGGGCCTGGGATCATTACTTACATCATGGGATAAGTACTCTGGACACATGTGAGAAGCTGCCTGTTCATCTGAACACCTGCTTGGTGCCCCCTAGCTTCCTCTGGGGTCCTACAGCAGCTTTGAGACAAATTGTTTCCTAGTAGCTCCCTGAGAAGGGGAGGGTAGGAAGTGCCTGGGCCAAGTTGACTAGGCTAGCTTTCTTTTTTATGTCCCTATATCTTCAGTTCAGGGTGCATTTACAACCAGTCAAGTTGGCATGGCATGACATCATCTGATCCTGCTATTCCAGCCCTGCCACGCAGAGCATAGACTTACAAAGCTGGGCGGGGGAGTGGAAACTACCCAGACAAGGCCCTCTTGTTAACATGGAGAATGGGAGTGACTGGGGAGACCTTAAAATCCATTTAATTAAGCTTCCTACAATGCTATAGATGCTCTACACATGCTTTTGAATTCGCATAACAACCTTGAAGATAGGATTTCACAGGTGTGGAACTGGAGATTAAGACAAGTTAATTTGCTCAGGATCATGTTACCAGTAAAGGAGTGCCTACACTACCTTTACTTGACTATGAAATCTGTGCCTTTGCCTTTGGAGGATGCAGATTTGAGAATTACAGGCCAGAGCCTCCCACCCAACGTCATACACACCAACCTGAGACAGAAGCTCTGGCTCCCGAGTATTTATCAAGGGAAATTTCTAAACCGAGTGTAGTGGCACACACCTGTTATCCTGGCATTCTGTGAGGCTGAGGCAGAAGGATCATAAATTTGAGCCCAGCCTGGGCAATTTAGCAATTTGGAGAGACTCTGTCTCAAAATAAAAAAAATAAAATGGGCCTGGGAATGTTGCTCATTGTAAAGACCCTGGCTTCAATTTCAATCTCCTCTCTCTCTCTCTCTCTCTCCTCCACCCCCACCCCCACACACTCTTATGACACCTGGCCTGTGCTGGAATCCGATGCAGGTAACCTAGGATATGGCTAAGCCCAAACCAACCTGGATTAGGTATAACTGAGAAGTAAGCCCAGACTAGACACACACTACCCACAGGCTAGGTTCTCCACCCTACAAACTGACTCCAGCAAACATCTTGTCCTGAAAACTCAATCTCGGGAAAGAGCATCAGAGGAAAGGGCGGGGCAGTTTCTGAAGAGGCCAATTTAGGGCTAAAGTGCAGGCAGTGAGATGCATGAAAATCCCTTGCTCTTGGGGTCATAATATCCCAGTAGCGATCTACTGCAAGTTATTTAATACTTCAAGTTTCCTCCACGGCAAAACCCTGGAAAGGGTAAGCCTCATTTGAAGGACGCAGACGTAAAAACTTGAATTGCTACACACCAAAATAGTAGCGTCTGATGTGATTACCACCTCACTGGGAAACGTTCTGCTGTTTGGCCCCGGGGAGGTCAGGTCCGGAACCTGCGCTGGACCCAGGAAAAACTACAATTCCCAGTAGGAGCCGGGCACGAAAGCAGACGCGAACTACAATTCCCAAAGTGCACCGGGAAACCGGCGCGGGGCGGTGACGTCCTGGGGGCCGGCACGGGACGCTGATTCGGTGGGAGCTGCCAGCGGGGTACTGCCAGCGCTGGTTGTTAGAGCTGCTGGAACAGCCGCGGTCCGGGTTCCCGGGCACCCGTCCCGGGCCTTCGACCTCCGGGCCCGCACGGTGAGTTCGGACGGGCAGGCTTGGAGGCCCTGGGGCTAGAGGAGGGGCGAGAGAGAAGGTAGGGAAGCTTCTGGGGGAGGCACCCGAGCTGACGGAGACCTGGACGGGGTGACTGGGATTCGAGGGAGTACATCGCCCGAGGAGGTCCCCAAAGAGGAAAAGTGGGAGCAGAAGGCCGGGAGTGGGACGTCAGTGAGGAGCGCTTCGTCTGGCGGTGTGGGGGCGGGGGCGGGGGCGGGGGCGGGGAGCCGGGAGCGTGTACTTGGAACATAATGGTTTGGCCGCCTCCGGGGCGGGTGAACGCGTGGAGAGGTGGGTAGGGCCCTGGTCCCTGGCAGGCTCCAAACGTGAAGTTTCAGGCTAGGGAACAGAGCAAGCGTCCTCCAGCCGTAGGTCCCACTCAGAAAACCCCAGCCATAGTGAGGACACCGCCTCCTCCCTCCTCCCTGCCCCCGGGTTAGTGAGAGGTTTTTTTTTTTTTTTTTTTTTCCCCACTCCACCTCCCTCCCGAGTCCGGAAGGTGGTCCTGCAGGTTGGGCCAGGGAGAAGGGGGCGGAGTGGGAATAGCATCGTGGCACGCTGCCACAGACTCCCCGTTGGGGTCCCCAGGGTACAGGCCCGGGTGTTTGTGCACTTCCCTCAGAAGGCAGTAGCTTTGCTCTTTAAAGGGCTGCTTTTGCTTGGGGAGTAGGTGGGTGGTAAACACTCACCTGGTGGCTGCCCTGGGGCACACTGATCTTGGCATGAGTGTCTGACAGACTGGCTGGGCTGGGATATTTGTGTCTGGAGCTGAGGGGGAAGGGAGAGAAGGAGGGGAAAAGAGCTACCAGCAAAACAGTGGTTAACAGAACAGAGTTGCTGCAGGCTCCGGTTTGAAGCAGGTTATGAAACCACATCATGGGCTGGTGCTGGCAGCCACCTGCCAGCTATGGCAGCAAAACTTCTTGGCCTCAGCTGCTGGGAAGCTGTCTGCCTGTGCCAGCCTCTTCTTTTTTCTCCACTTCTGGGAGAAGGGTCAATTGATCACTAATGGAAGCGACATGTACCCACAGTCCCACGAAAGTCTAGAGTGCTTTCTGGCTGCCAATTTCTTACTTTATTGATGTCTTCGTTTGGGAGTGGGGCTGTGTATGGGGGGGTGGTGGTGGTGGTGTCCCCTTTAGTTTCCTGCTCTCAGGGCACCTACTGTTTAGGCTTTAGGAAGAAGCTCCCGTAGTGTCTGCTAGGGCCTAAGTTTGGGTTCTTTGTAGGCTCAACAGGCTTTGTTAGATGCCCTGTTATAGCCTGAAAGGGTTGTGAGGTCTTGTAAGTCAGCAGGACTTTTGGCACACTTGGGCAAAATGCTGTGTGTGGGGGTCTAGAAATCTTTCTGTGCCTACATTGCTGTAGAGCTGGCTTATGGTGGGGGGTGGAGGGTGGAAGGCAGCAGTTTCTGGTCAGGCTGGGGAGTTGTTTCCCTTTCTTTACTGGTAAGCCCTTCAGAGTCTCACTTCTCTGGCAGCCCTAGGCTCTGCCCCCAGGTGGAGGTTTTTGCATAGTAGATGTCCCAGGGGCTGCATTAGGGTAACCGAAGCTCTCAGGCCCTGGGAGAGTAAACAACTGATTTTCTAGTTCCTTGGGTTTCTGTTAGCCCCAATTATCCAGCTTAATGGGCTGGGTGATGGGCCCCTGGAGCATTACTTTCACCAAAAGGGAGTCTTCTAGGGCAGCTCTTGTGTTTTGCTTATCAAGAAACTGTTGCGGGTCACATTTCCCTTGAGTTCTCTAAGCTTGGATCTGATTGAGAAGAGGAAACATGCTTCCATTGTCCTGTAGGTAAGGAGTTGACTCCTGAGAGTTCTGCCTTCTGTGCAAGCTTGGCTAGGATCTCGCTGGAGAGAGAGCATCTGAGTAAGGGGATCGGCTGCAGCTTGTGACGGAGATGGTCTTCTGGGCACTTCCTTAACATTTCCACCAGAGATTTCTTTCTGTAGTCTCAGAAAATGAGGCTGTTACCACAGTAATGACCTTGGAGTCTTTAGCAGGCAGGACCCTATCTCAGGCAGGGAGGTGAGGTAGGCTGCAGGTGCCTTTTGTTCCCATTTTCTGCAGGTCACAGGAGCCTTAGGAATCTGGGGACAGTCAGGCTCAGGTTAGGAGGCAGATCATTCTCGCTCCCTTCTCTGCTCCCCTCTGTTCACTGCAAGGTGCTGCCACTGTTGTTTCCTGGACAGCAGGGGCAGCCCTTCTGGTTCCCCCTGCTGTAAGACTTGTACCACTGAAGCTGGACAGGGGGAAGGGATGGTATCTACACTTGGAAACAGGTAGTGGGAAGGCTGGGGTGAGGACAGCAGGACAGAGAAACCACAGGTATGTTTTTGTGCTTCTAAGAAGGCTATGTTCATATGGGTTCCAGCTCCTCATGGAGGCTATAAATACTGTCCAGTTTTCTATCCTCTCCTACCCCCCCTCCACTCCCCTCTTTCTGGTAGAGTAAGGGCCCTGGTGTTTGGTAGCAGAATGAGTGGCCTCCCAAGGGGTAGCCTGAGTGGCTGCCAAATGGATAAAATGGATGTGTTGTTTATGCCACCAAAAGGGAGCCTTCCAGGTCTGAGCAAAGGTTGTCCCTGGTCCGCTGTTTTCTTTCTCCTCTTCTCTTTCTATTCTGTCAGTCTTCCTGGGCTTGGGGAAATCTAAGATTGGAAAATTGGGGGTGGTTGGCAACAGTGACCTCCAAATACTTCATCTACTGCTGAGCCTGGGCCCACCCGCCTCACCTCCTTTTACTCCTTAGGGGAATAGCTTAGGGTAGGAATGACTCATAAGGCCCTCAGTAAGAGCCAGCAGAGGTTATGCTGAGTGAGAATTCTAGGGGTAGGCCTCTGCTCCCTCTCAGTAGGAAGAAGGCCCCCATGGGAATGCTAAGAGGGGGTAGAATTAGGGGACAGACACCCTGATGGATGATGTGTAGGGGAGTCCAGTGTTAATCCTGGCCCAGTGGCGGGAAGTACTGGACCTAATTCCACATGGACTTTTCTTAGCGTCCGTGCTTGAGAATGGAATAGTGGGACTGTGTGGTGTTCCCAGGAGGAAGACCCTGCCCGTCTGAGGTTCAGAGGGTGTAGGGAGGCAGGGAAAGTGGTGCGACCTGTCTCACCTGTGCTGCTTGTTTGCAGAGCAGCAGCGAGTAGGGGTGGCAGGATGAATGTGGGCACGGCGCACAGCGAGGTGAACCCCAACACACGGGTGATGAACAGCCGCGGCATCTGGCTGTCCTACGTGCTGGCCATTGGGCTTCTCCATGTCGTGCTGCTGAGCATCCCCTTCGTGAGTGTCCCTGTCGTGTGGACCCTCACCAACCTCATCCACAACATGGTGAGACCCTGTCTGCTGCCTGCCTCTGGCCACGCGGGCTGCTCTGTGATAGGGCTGAGGGGCAGGAGGAGCCAGCTAGCTGAGTGACGTACTGACAACATCTGTCACCACAGCCCAGGCCCCGTGCTTATCTTTCTGCTTCACTCTTCTGGATTCCAGCCCTGTGCACACCTGTAAAAACAATATACTCTGCAGATTTGTCCGTGTGTCCAGGGTGGAGTGGCTTGTGGATTTGGAAGATGATCCCTGAGAGCTGAGCCGAGGGCTGTCGGGTATCCCTAGAACCCAGGAACCTGGTGCTTACTTAGCTTGGTGCACAAAGGCTCCTTTCCCGAGCTAGAATGGCATGCCATCTTCTACTCTTACCCTGTCAACTTGCGTGGCACCTGCTGCCTTGTACCTTTTGGTGGGCAGGGGTGGGGGGATCTCATCCTTTCCCATCAGCTTGTCCTTCCCAGCTATTGCATAGAGGCTTAGCTGGGCTGAGCTGGCAGCATCTCTGCCTTAACGTAGCTAGTGCCTCCCAGTGTGATCTCATGCCAAGCTTGCATTTCCATCTGGGCTTCCCCCTTGTTCTCCTCTTGCCATTCTCCTGTCTGTCCTGTCCTAACCTCCTGCCTGTATCCCCTTGTCCCTCAGTGGGAGGCCACAGTCCACCTGGAGCTGCTTCTGTCCTTGACTGGGTAGAATAGCTGACATAAGGGCCCTTTTGCCTTTTGTGTCCTCTAACAAAGTCCCTTCCCTCCAGGGCATGTACATCTTCTTACACACGGTGAAAGGGACACCCTTTGAGACGCCAGACCAGGGTAAGGCAAGGTTGCTAACCCACTGGGAGCAGATGGACTACGGGGTCCAGTTCACGGCCTCTCGGAAGTTTCTGACCATCACGCCCATCGTGCTGTGAGTGTCTCGGCTAGAGTAGGGTACCCGTAGGCAGGGCAAAGCCTTGGGGAGCCTGAGGCCCAGGCAGGCCTGCTTCTACCCTGCTCTGGCCCTTGGTGTGGTGATGAGGAGGGCAGAATAGGAGGTGAAATACCCTGGGTCTTACAGTTGGCTCAGGCCATAGGCCTCTCTGGCCTCATCTTTCCTCACAGGAGTGTCTTCCCTGCTAGTGAGATAAGCCCACAGGCCTGGGGTGAGGTGGGAGGCTGGGGTAGGAGAGGCTTTCTCAGCCTGGGAGATCTGATCCTGGGTCCCCTCAGATCAGATCCAATGTACTCCTCAGCTGTCAGGATTCTGAGGGAGGAAGGGGTCCTCCCATCTTTCAGATCTCTCCTCAATCTTTCCCGCCCAGGTACTTCCTCACCAGCTTCTACACCAAGTATGACCAGATCCATTTCGTTCTCAACACTGTGTCCTTGATGAGTGTGCTCATCCCCAAGCTGCCCCAGCTCCACGGAGTCCGGATTTTTGGCATCAATAAGTACTGAGGGTGCAGCCCCTTCCCTGGCCAGGGATGGCAGGGGAGGGGTGGAAGGCCTTTGCTGTGATGCTGAAGACAAAGGAGCTTCTGGACACTGCCGGAGATGGGGGTGGCTCCTCTGGGCCTAGTTTCCCCCTTGCTTCCCCAGTAGTCGACTTGAAGTAGCTTGTAGTGGGGTTGGGGTGGGCCGCCTGGGCTCTAACCCATTCTGAGTTTTTTGATCTTTTCCTTTTGTCTTTTGAATAGACTCCATGGGGGTGGTCATGGAAGGGGCTGGCTTCCAGGGTGACTGTGGACCTGTGAGGTTGGGACAAGAGGCCAGGGAGAAATCCCTGCTCATTTGTTTACCCGTGGTGGCCAAAGCACTTTAATGCCTGTGAAGGGGGCCGAGAGACGGTACAGCTTCTGGGTTGTTTCCCATTAGTTTTTTCAGTCTTAGGGTGACAGTTTTGTTTTTGTATGGATAAAAGTAAGTGTGTAATGACACCTCACCCCTCTGGGTAGAGAGCTATCTAATCCAAGACTCAGGCTTTTGGCAACTCCCTGCAACCTGTGCTGGGTATGAGTGAGAAGGAGGAGGGCAAGCTTAAGGTAGGGCTGGTGTGCATGACCTGACTTGGTGGAGGGTGGGAGACAGGGAGTTGGGTAATGAATTGAGTCTTTGAAGAACAGAATGCGTGGTAGCAGTAGTTGCTGAGCAGCGTAAATGGGGATGGGGCAGAAGCTAAATTTCTTAAGATGTGGGCGGGGGAGCTGTCCTAGAGGGTTAATATACTCGCAGATTGGTCATGTAAAGAGGGAGGAGAAGCTGCTGTGGGTTTGAGAATCCTGGGTTGGTGTTGGGGGGTGACATGGGTGGGAAAGGCCTGTGAGTCATTGTAGCACAGGTCCAGTTTAATACTGCCCTCTGCAGTGGTGTCAGGGGTGTGGGAAGTGGCGACAGAAACCATGGATGGTGGGGACCTTCCTCAGCTGCTCACCTCCTAATCTTGTGCCGAATGGCGCTGGGACAGGGCCTCTCATGTAGTGTACATGTGAAGCCATGAGGTCAGTAGGTTGCAGAGTCCTGCAGGACCCCTGCCTAAGCAGGACAGTGGAAGGACAAGGAGTGGCCACTGGTGCCATCTCCTCATCCTGAGGAATAGAGATAAGGGCAGGGCTAGGAGCCCACAGATGGACTGGAGAGGAGCCATCTTTTCTCTTCCAGTCCATCTATAGGCATGTTACTTTGAAAAATATGAGTACCTGAGCCCTCTCCCAGTGGCCTAAGGGAGGGGGGGAGGTCACTTACCTTGATATTCTGTCTCCTGACCTGCCACCCCCCACCCCTCACCCCATGTATCATAGGGAACTTTCACCTTAAAATCTTTCTAAGTAAAGTGTGAACAGGATTTTTACTTCCTTTGTACAGTATTCTGAGAAATGCAAATAAAGGGCAATGTGTTCCTGTTTCCCTTGTGTCTAGCCTGTGTTTCCTGGAGGACCCTGGGGGAGCGGCAGGAGTTTCTGCTGAGGCAGTGGCGAGGACTCAAGACACTGGGGGTCTTTTTCTTGTCCCATCGGAAAAAGTGCAGAGGGTTCTCAGGGATATGGTGGAGGTTGCAGCAAGTCAGAGGGCCAAATTTTGCTGTTTGTGTCTTTACCTGGCTATTACTGTGATAAGCCTTGCAACTCTGGCTTCACAAGCAGATGGCCAGGGCCAGGAAGGGAGTCAGTCCAGTTACAGTTCTATAATCAAATGGAGATAGGATCCTGAACAGTGCCCAGTCTTTCCCTCTGAAACTCATCTTTCTCCAATTTTTCAGTTCTCCAAAGGTCTTTCCTAGTCACTCCTGCCCTGGGAGGGCTGCATTTCCTCCTGCTCTTCCTGTTAAGGGATTTTTACACTTCTTCCTCCTGCCTAGAGCCTGAATATCAGGGAAAGAGCTCCTTCCAGGACTTGCCAAGTCTCATACAGCCAGGAAAAGAAAGAGTCCTGCAGCAGAGGAATCCTTATCTCCTGAGAACACTGCCTTTCAGGGTGTTCTGTGCAAAGTCCCAGGTGGGATAGAGGAGCTCCTTCCAGCATCACAAGATCCTTGGAGTAGAAGTCCAGATGAGTGGGTCTTTGCTTAAGTTCCTTGTCTGCCCCGATGGCAAGTGGGACCTGTACCTACATCACTGAGAGTTAAAATGCAGCCAGAGGCCTCAGTCCTGTGTGTGGGGCTCCCCTGGTTGCTTCCCTACTCTTCAAGACTACAGTGAGGGTGAGGTGCCAGAGAAGATCAGTGGTGATCTTTATTCAGATCTCAGTTTTGCTGCTTACTAGCTGTATGGCCTTATCAAGTTAATTCTCAGAGTTTCAGTTTCTTCTTGTTATATAAGAACAGTACCTCTTAAGGTTCTTGTGGGCATTAGCACAGTGCCTGGCTTATAACACTTAATGTCAGATATGTGGAAGCCATAGTGTTACACCATCTTCACCATTTCCTTAATGTTTGCAGTCCTGAGAGATGCAAAGGTCAGAACATAGGCTGGACTCACCCAAGTGGTTATCTCTGAGGAAAAACAGGAGTGGGGCCAGAGGCATGTCTTCGGAGGAGCGGGATGAACAAGGTGGGTAGCAATCAGAGGCGGAGGATCCATACTTTGTTGAGAGGGCACGTGGCAGGATGTGGTAGGGAGAGAGCTGAGTTCTCTTTCCTGACTCAGACTGTTTCCTACTGGTATTAGTGGCAGTTCTTCCAAGTCTTCTCTGTTGCCTACCATACCATAGCATTTGGGTAGCTTTTGTCATATAACTGACACGGCTGAGGCCATTGCCTGCTGACGCTTGGTTGCTGCTCAACCATATCCAGTTTCTTTGTTCAATCCACTGGATCACATGGCCCACCGTGCCTTATTCTTTACCATTCTCTGGCTCAGGGTTACCTATGATCTATATCAAGGCTGGCAAAGGTAGATTTAAAAACCTGCACCAATACCCTTCTACCCCAAATTGAAATTAGTTTCCTTTCCCCATTTGGTCTAAGAACAAGATGTCTGGGAAATTCACAAGACCTGTGGTTTAAGAGGTGAATAGTGGGAAGGATGGTTGCCGTCGGAACAGTCTGTAATGCTGACAGATTACTCTGCCCTAGTCTGTGACAGGGTGAAGGGTGTTTCTTAGGAACCACTACTGCTGCACAGACCTCACCTGGGGAGGGATGTACTGCAGGAGGATAAAAGGCTGCCTGTTGAGCTGGATGCGGAGCCCATCAGTCCGTCAGGATGTATGAGGTAGGTGAGAGATGGCCGGCCAGGAGGCCTGCTTCTACTCCGTCCCATTTTCGACTCCCCATTGCCATCGGCCGCACCAACCAGGTTTTACACATGTAGCTGCACACCCCAGTTCCTTTTTCTTTTTTCACTGGTACTGGAGACTGAGTCTGGGGTCTTCACCCTGAGCCCTTTGTATTTTTTATTTTGAGAGAGGGTCTTGCTAAGTCCCCAAGATGCTGAAGCTGGGCTTGAACTTGTGATCCTCTTACCTCAGCTTCCCAGAGTGCTGGTGTTACAGGCATATGCCACCATACCCAGTGTGCACACCTCAGTTTAAGAACCTCAGAAGAGCTGCGTACAGGCAGGGAAGAGAGGGAAGTAGAGAATTTTATTCATCTTGAAAACCATTCCTAAATAATTCTCCATTCCTATCTTCTTTTTATAAGTACAATTTTTTTTTTTTTTTTTGAGACAGGGTCTTGCTCTGAACTCCAGGCTGGTCCTGTGAACTCACTATGTAGTCCAGGTTGGCCTGGAACTCACATCAGTCGTCCTGCCTCAGCCACCCAGTGCTGGGATTACAGCTGTGTACCACCACCCCTAGTTTATGTGGTCCTGGGATATTGAGCTTGCTAAGCAAGTGCCTTAACCACTGAGTTATTCCTCCAGCCCCTCTTTTTGTAAGTGCTTTCTTTTAAATTAGTTGAGCTCTCCTCATGAGTTAACATGCTTATCATTTCAACTGAGGTATAAATGGAGGCCCTCGGCTTAATGGCTGAAGGAGGATGCAGACTGTAGAGCTGGAGCCACCCAGCTTTGAAGCCTGACTCTGCCACTGACCATCTGGGCAACCTCTGGACTAGTCGCTTTCTCTGTGTTTCAGAGTCTTCATCTGGCAATTCTAGACTGTTGTAAGAGAGAGGCAAATGAGAATTACATAAATCATCACAGGGCCTAGCGTAGAAGAGACACTCAGAAGTTTGCTGCTGTCATTCAGGCAGTAGTGGCTACTATTATCCTTTTATGTTTCCTGGACACAGGGACTGAGAGGAAGGTTGTAGGTGAGCCAAAATCCCTAAGGCTTTGAAGAGATTTATAGAAGAGTCAATTATTCCATTCCCTTGACTCAGAGCCCAGAAATACCTGGGTTTTTCTTGAGTTTTGGAGGCCCCCAAGTAAGTGTGGTTGAGTCTCCTTTGGAGACTCTGAAATAGGAGTTTACTGTATTTTATGATAGAAAATGGGAAAAATTCAGTGGCTCAGGTCTCTCTTATAGCAGCCAGTTTCTTTCATGCCAGGTAGAAAAGAATTCTTACAGCACCACTGAAAAGGTTTGAGTCATCTACCCTGTGCCAGCCTCTGCCATAATCTCACCAGGAGCAGTGCCTAGGTTACATGGAGGTGTGGACCTTTCCACAATGAAATTTCATCAGGCAAACAAGGGGTTTTGGAAGAAATTCAGAGCTTAGCAATTTTCAGAGTCAGTTCTCTGTAAGGCACATTGCCGAGGCAAGTTAAAAATTTGTGAGGGGCTGGAGGAATGGCTCAATGGTTGAAGTATTTGCCTAGCAAGTGCTACATCAAGTGCTAAGTACCCAAGGTCAGTTCCCCAGCACCACATAAACTGGGTGTGGTGGCACACACCTGTAATCCCAGTATTGGGGAGGTTGAGGCAAGAGGATTGCTGTGAGACCAAGGCCAGCCTGAGCTCCATAGTGAGTTCAGGACCAGCCTGGACTACAGAGTGAGATCCTGTCTCAAAAAAAAAAATTCATTTGTGAAGTCATCAATTCACTGAAAACACATACCACCCAAAATACTTTAATTTGGGACTAGAATATTTTGCCACATATTATCTCCCAGGGACAGGAGTGAAGTATAAGTCACTTTTAAGGAAAAGCCTTGATTCTATACAAAATTCAAAGAGTGAAATCACATTTTGAAAAACAATCCTTGAATGGGTTTTTAGCCATTTGGTTTGCTTCTTTTTCAAAAGGAGTAATTTTTTAGCTATATGTTGCTGAAAATATGGTTAAAGCATGCGTTTTTAAACTAAAATTCATATTTTTTCAGATTATCTTAGTATCCCATATTATAACTTCATTGACTTCTCTTGGCTGTGACAATTTCTGACTTCTTGTAGTAAAATGCTATTCTTATCATATCAAGGGCACGTGGTATCAGCATGTCTTATCATTATCAGTGTTGACCTTGATCACCTGGCTGAGGTAGTGTTTGTCAAGCTTCTGTGGCCCCCTGCCCAGTACTATCTTCTGTGTACAAAAGGGTTTTTTTTTTTTTTCCCTTTGACAAAGAACATGCAAACATTGATACTACTCAAGTGACCGGGCACTGAGATATTGATCTAATAGGTAAGAGTTGGCTTCAGACACTGTTTCCAGTTCTACCATATTTCTACAACTTCCAAATGCTTTTTTCTCTGAAAATCCAGCCCTGCCCAAACTCCCAAACCCAGCAGCAAGGAGCTGTGATGGGAGGAAGGCGCTCAGCTTCTTTCACATGCCCACACGCCCTCAGCTGACCTCAGGCATCAGCTGACCTCAGGCATCAGCTGACTCGGCATCAAGGTCCCATAGCCGGGACACAGTGTCAGCAGATGGGCCCTTCCAGGGTTGCCTCATTCTTCACCTGTGTGTGTGTGTGGTTTATACAAACACCAGAGGCTGAAGTCTGCTTAATTTTGTTTTTTCAGTTGGCAGAAGCTCTCTCTCTTCCTCTTTCTACCTTTCTTTCTTTCTTTTTTTGAGACAGGGTCTCACTCTGTGGTCCAGGCTGGTCCTGAACTCACTTCAGAGCCCAGGCTGGCCTTGGGCTCATGGTAATCCTCCTGTCTCAGCCTCCTGAGTACTGGGATTACAGGTGTGCCCCACTATGCCCAGCTTATGTGGTGCTGGGGAATCGAACTAGGGTACTTAGCGCTTGCTAGGTAAGCACTTTAACCGCTGAGCCGTTCCTCCAGCCTTCTTTTCTCTTTCTGATGGCACTGAAGATTTAACCTAGAGGCTTTATGATGAGCTACATCCCCAGTGTATTTGTTAGGGTTCTAGGAGAAAGAGAATTAATAAATGTTTTAGATATAAATGTGTGAATTTATCAGGTCCACTTGCAAGTCTAAAAAGAGAGTCCAAAATGGCCACCGGCATATGCAAAGGTTGGAGGGCCCAGTGACTGCTCAGAATTGAGATGGAAGAACACCATTCCGAGATGGCAGGACATTCAGTGTGTTTCCGTACCGCAGATCAACATCCAAGGGTGATGGCAAAGACCTGAGGACTGGAGCCGCTCCGCAGTGGAGATTGGTGATGCACAGACAACAGCAGGTCATTAGGCAACAAGGAGGGATACTGGGTCAAGCCAGGGATTGCAAGACCCATGATCCTGAGTCCTGGGGAGGGCAGCTGATCCTAGAGACCACAGCTACAGGCTGCTTCAGAAAGGAAGGAGCAGCAGTGAAGGGAGCCCAAGAAGGGGCTACTAGGGATTGTTTTTCTGGAGACAGATCTTTTGGGACAGCTCTAGTGTAACCTTTTTCCTTGTCTTTCCAGGTCAAAAGGCTGAGTACCGGATTGTGGATGACCTGGAGTCAGAGTTGACACAGAAATCATTCAACAAAATAACAGTTGTGGGCATTGTCCAGGGATCCCACAAGCAAAAAATTAATAAAGAGGAAGATAAAGCTAAAATATCTGGATTTCCATGAGAACAAGTGAGGCTGGAGCTGGGTAGCAGTAGGAAGGGAGGAGGGGAGGGGCCTATCCTGGGCACCAAGGACACCCTCTCCTGGCACTGCATAACCCACTCCTGCACTAGGCCTGCCTTCCTCTGCTCTGCTCATTTCTTCCAGAAGTGGCCTCCACGCAACCTTCTGATGTCTCTATTTCCTTCACATCCTGGCTGTGCTCTGGGCCAATTAGTTACTTTGGTCAGATACACCTGCTGGTATCAAGAGGCCAGTCTCCTTGCTCTTAAGCTGCTTGTTTCCCTCTGTGTTGTTCCCATGTCCTTCTCCCCACAGACTGAAAGCAACTTGCAACAAGGGTCTGGCTGTGCTTACCTTTCTGAATTGATACCCCTCCCACTACCAGCATGTGATAGGTACTCACTGAAGAGTTAAAGTGAAGCACAACAAAATGAAAATAGCTTTTGTAGAACATTTCCTGCACAAAAAGTGCCACTACCATCCCTCCCACTAGGATGCTGCAGGGGTTTTGATAGACAACGTAGTGCTTCCAGCTTAAGAGGACATCACCAGCTGCCCCCTCAGCAACAGTTCTATTACTGGTGTTGGTCTTCTCCACTGGAATGGCTGGGGACAGAGGACTAGCTCAGGGGAAGGTGTCTCACTGTTCTGGATTAGCTCCCACGGAGCAGAGAGAATGGGTACTTTTTCCTCTTTTTTTATTAGAGACATGAGATGTTGCTGGTCCCTGGAGCAACCACAATATTGCTGGGGAGGAGCCTTGAGAACTTTTATGTAAGAGAGTTTAATTTTTTTTTCCTATTTTCTTTTCTGAAATGCCTGTTGTTATCAGGATAAGGTATGTGGTATGGGCACTGGATAAGTAAGGAAGGTCATAGGAGGCAAGGTCTTCTTTGAGTTTTTTTTTTGTTGCAGAGAGAAGAATCTTTGTAGGCTATTTTAAATCACAAAATAAATTTCCTTATGGAATCCAAGGTGTCTTTTGTGCCCAAAGGTAGGCAGTGCAGTCACATGAGCTTCAGGGACCAATGCAAGGAACCGTTTCTTAAAGAGATGAGCATTAGGCTTTCTAGATTCTATCTCAGTGTCATAAGGAAAGCACACATACAGACCAGAGTTTCAATCACAGCTCTACACTTACTTACCATTTGTGTGACCCTGGAGCATTTATAACCTATCACTAAGTCTTAATTCTTCATCTGAAAAATGGATATAATTCTGCCTACACAACAGGGTTGTGGTGAGCTCAAATAAATAGTAAGTGGTGAGCATTCATGATGTGCTGGCTTATACCATAAATGCTGGTGTTCCCTTCCCATTTTACATCCCTCACTCCCAACCTACAGTGGGTAAGGGGAATCATAATGGAGTTCTGTGCTCCTTGGTTTTGCAGGCTCAGAAGCATCTAATATTTTTAAATTTTTATTTATTTATTTACATATAGCATCTTGGTCATTTTTACTTTTCTTTCACCTTCCTAATACCATGTGATTTAAATTACTATTTCTTTGTAATATAACCTGATGTCTGGTATTGTGATGCCTCCTGCTTTTGTTTTGTTGCATAGGATTGTTTGGGCTAGTTTGGGTTTCTTTTGGTTCCATGTAAATTTTCAGATCATTTCTTTCTAGCTCTATGAAAAATGCTGTTGGTATTTTGATTTGGATTGCATTGAATCTGAATATCAGTTTTGGTAATATGCCCATTTTGACAATGTTGCTTCTGTGTATCCAAGAAACAAGGGATGTCTTTCCATGTTGCTGTGGAGAAATGTTATTAGCTTTTGTGTATTGACTTTATGTCCTGCAACTTGGCTGAACTTATTAGTTCTAGGAGTCTTCTGGTGCACAAAATCAGACAGGTGGATCAATGGAACAGAACTGAGGATGCAGAGACAACCCCATGTACCTTTAGCCATCTGATCCTCAATAAAAGAGCCAAAAATACACATGGAAGTAAAGATAGCCTCTAACAAATAGTGCTGGGAAAACTGACTAGCCACATGCAGAAGAATTAAACTAAACTCATACTTTTTACCATGTACCAAAACAAATAAAAATGGATCAAAGACCTAGACATTAAAATGGAAACATTGAACTTGTTGGAAGGAAAAATAAGCAAAACCCCTGAACACCTATGCAAAGACACAGACTTCCTCAATAAAACATTCACGGCACATGAGATAATACCAACAATCAACAAATGGGATTATATCAGGTTAAAAACTTTTGCATAGCAAAGAAAACAATCAGAGAGTGAGGAGAGAATGAGCAGAATGGGAAAAATTTTTTTGCCAGTTACTCCTCACATAGAGGACTACTGTCTAGAATATATGAAGAGCTGGAAAAAAATTAGACCTTGCAAAATAAAAGACCCAATCAAAAAAATGGACAACTGAAATGAATAGACAGTTCTCAGAAGGAATCTGAATGTTCAATTACATAAAAAATATTCAGCATCCTTACCCATCAGAGAAATGCAAATCAAACCAACACTGCGGTTCCATCTAACTTCAGAAAGAATGGCTGGTATCAAGAACTCAAAACACAACAAATGTTGGCAAGTTGTGGGAGAAAAGGAACCCTCTTAGACTGTACTGGTACAACTACTATGGAGAGCAATATGGAGATTCCTCAAAAAACTGAAACTAGATATTCCACCTGACTCAGTTATAACTCTTCTGGGTATCTTCCCCAAATAGTTAAAGTGATTATACAAGAGTGATATAAGCACACCCATGTTTATAGCAGCACCATTTATAATAGCCAAATCTGGGAAGCAACCAGTATGTCCATTAGCAGATGAATGGATAAAGAAGGTGTGGTATATATACACAATGGAGTACTACTGTGCCACAAAGATAAATTTGAGTTATATGTAGGGAAATGGATGCATCTTGAGACCACTATGTCTAGCGAAATCAGTCAGACATAGAAGGTTAAATATTGTATGGGTTCTCTAATATGAGAAAGCCAAATCCTAAAAAAATGTTGAGATAGAAGAAAGTAAGATAATAGACTTTTTGAGGAAGGAAAGGGGATGTGGAGAGGTCGGGGGTGGTGAGAAGGGAAAAGGGATGCAAATAACATAAAAAACTAGGAGAAAAAGTCTTCTGGTGAAGTTTTTGAGATCCTGTATATAAGGGATTATGTCATCTGCAAATAAGGATAGTTTGACTTCTTTTCATATTCCCTTTATTCCATTCTCTTGCCTGATTGCTGCAGCTAAAATTTAGAGAACTATGTTGAATAGGAGTGGTGGCAGTGGAAACTCTTGTCTTGCTTCTGATTTGAGAGGAAACGCTTTCAATATTCCCCATTTATGATGATGTTAGCAATAGGAATACCACACATTGCTTTTTAAATTGGTTTTCATCAGAAAGGGATGTGGTATTTTGTTAAAGGCTTCTTCTGCATCTATTGAGATGATCATGGGATTTTTGTCCTTGCTTTTGTTTCTGTGGTGTATTATATTCATTGATTTGCATAACTTTTGAACCATCCCTGCATCTCTAAAGCTCTGGAAGTTTCTGGATAATTGCTTCATTCATACTGTTCAACTGCTGACACTGCATATTTGAATTACTTGTTTCGTTCCTTGTTAGTTCAAAAAACAGGACCTCTCGAGAATCCCCCCACAAGGAGAGAAAAACTTTCCTCTGATAAATGTCTGCTTGGGACCAAGACACACACCACATTGTTATAAACACTGCACTTCTCATTACCAGTTACCAGTCACTTCAACATAAGATCATTTTCCCTCACATGTAATAAGCACATCACAGATGTTTATACATGCCATCAAACAAAATTCTCTGAGTTGATGAGGAACCCACATATCTTGATTATGTATCACAGCTTCTTCAGGTGGTCATGATGGATGGTAAATGTTTCTGCAATCTCTCATGTCATCTATCATGGCTTTGACTTGATCAATGCCTTTATCATCATCAACCCTGATGGCCTTGCCTGACTGAGGAATATTGTTGAGCTCCAAATAAACAGTAAAGATTTTGTGAACCATCAGCGGCACTGACTTTCTGGTAGGACGTGTCACGATAAGCTGTATGCAACTTGTCATAAGCTTGACACATGTTCTTCCCTGTACAGAAGTAAAACAGTAAAATATGGCAAAGATGCAGTTTGGTCTTCCATCTTCAACTTCT
This sequence comes from Ctenodactylus gundi, assembly GCA_004027205.1. Lineage (NCBI taxonomy): Eukaryota > Metazoa > Chordata > Mammalia > Rodentia > Ctenodactylidae > Ctenodactylus > Ctenodactylus gundi. The sequence continues at coordinate 88,597 of PVKB01005077.1, read as the reverse complement.
TGTAAAACCTCCAAAACTCAACCAAATTGCTTGATTTTTTTTTCAGAATGAAGCTAGAACTGTCAGCTGTCAAATGACATAGCAATTACATAGAAGTTAGTACTTCCAAAGATGAACTAGTGCCTTCTGCTGCAAAAATGCATCATGATCTTTCAGATAACCCAACAGAATGGCCAAAATCTAGAATAAAGGACAATTCCAAATGCTGTGATGATAGGGGTTGGAAAAATGGCACAGTGGTTAATGTGCTTGCCCCTGAGTTCAATTCCCCAGCACCATATACAGCTGGGCATGGTGGCACACATTTGTAATCCTAGCACTCAGGATGTTGAAGCAGGTGATTGTCCTGAGTCCAAGGCCAACCTGAGCTACACCAGTGAATTCAGGACCAGCCTGGGCTGCAGAGTGAGACCTTCTCTAAAAACAAAAACAAAAAAGAGGGGAAAAAATGCTGATGGTAAGGACGAGCAACAGGAATACACTTGTTGCTGGTAGGAATGCAACATGGTAAGCCACTTTGGGTGACAGTTGGGCAGTTTCCTTACCAAACCAAACATAGTCTTACCGTATAAACCATAAAAACAAAAACAAGAAAGAGGAAAAAAAATGCTGATGGTAAGGATGAACAACAGGAATACACTTGTTGTTGGTAGGAATGCAACATGGTAAGCCACTTTGGGAGACAGTCGGGCAGTTTCCTTACCAAACCAAACATAGTCTTACCATATAAACCATAACTTAAATGGACAGCAGCTTTATTCATAGTCACCAAAAAGTGAAAGCAAGCCAAGATTTCCTTCATGGGTGAATGGATAAACACAGTATGGGATATTTGTCAACATGTGATTATTTGTCAATAAAGTATGAGCTATCATGTCATGAAAAGGTATGCAAAAAACTTAAATGCACATTGCTAAGTGAAAGAAGACATACTGTATAGTTCCAATCACATGACATTTTGGAAAGGGCAAAACTACTACAGAGACCGTAAAAAACTCAGTGGTTGTCAGGGACTTGGACACAGGGATAGAGGTGAGGCATGGGGAATTTTTAGGATGTTTAAATTATTCTTTTTGTTTTGTTTTTGTTAAAACTGTTCTGTATGAATCTCAGTGGTGGAGATGATGTCATGCACTTGCCAGTACTTAAAACACAAAGAATGAAATTTTAATGTAAACCATGAGCTATGTAGTTAATAAGGTATTAATAAGGTATCACTATTGGTTCACTGATTATGACAGGTGTGCCACTGTAACACTGTACATCACCAGTAGGGGAAACTGTAGGGAAGGATGAGGGTGGAATGGGTGTATAGAACTTGACATATTACTTGCTCAATTACTCTGTAAACCTAAGCCTATACTAAAAAAGAAATCTAATAATTATTTTAAAATAATGGCAAAGGATTAAAATAAATTTGGCTCTAACTACAAAGGCAATATATATACTTTTATATAAGTGATTTCAAACAAAATAACATGGAAAATATAAATTTTTATTACATTATACTTTGCTACTCTTCTTGATCTTAGTATAGTCTCAGATACAGAACAACAGATTCAGTTTGTAATTAACAAAAGAGCACATTAAAAATTATCCATTAATATTTAAATTTCCTCTTGTACACTGCTGGAGATACAGGACTAAAAGCTTTCTTAGAAATGCCCTATCAACACTTTTTGAACTTTTGAAAATGTTTGTTTTCCAATGTTTTGGTTCTACTGATCTTAGTTTACTGAGTTATCTGTGACACTCTGAGATGTGGACAAACCGTCTTAGGACCCCTGCCTCCACAAGCAAGTGGCAGTGCTTTTACCTCGAATCTTCACACCGCTGATTTTTGTTGGAAGATTACGGGCAAGATTTAGCTCCATATATATGAGCAGAAATGCAGATTTGACAAGTAACATCAACATCAGGACTAAAAGTTCCTGGACTACAAACCACTGCAAAAGAAAATATATGGAGCAGGTTATTATAATTTAGAGAATGTATTTTATATTAATAGTATACATCTGCTTTCAATCTTTCTGTACCTATTTGGTACTTGCTTAGCTAAATAGTTATGAACGACTATTTATGAGTTGCAAACTTTGTAATCCTAGGGTCATAAAATGCAGGCCAAAGTAAGAATTCTGTTTTTTTCCTTTAGTATTTTGCAGTATGTTCTGCAATGCTACCCTTCTGAATCTCTATTTCCTAGTTCTGTGTTTACTAGGTAGAACCATTCATTTTCCTTTACAGTAAGTATAGTAGTTTACATCAGAACACTATGGAAATGCTTTATGTAATAGAGACAGGACATTAGGAAAAACTAGTATACATTAAGATAAATACATTTAGAAGTTGGAGTTTCAAATTTTTACTTCCCTTTAGCTAAATGTTTTTGTAAGAGAATATAAGGATCCAGCTCATTTGTCCCAAGTGAATTACTCATCTATTCTGACTACATGATCTAGATGTTTAGATATTTGTATTTTATAATTACCACAACAGCTAGCACAATTGCTGTGTAGACCTTCATTTTTTCCAAAGCCTGGTCGACAGCTATCCATACGTACTACATGAAAACTGTGGTCCACAAAATGCATAGCAGGTACTGTTTTATTAAAACGAAGGTGGGAAATATTTGCTTGGCTCTGAAAAAATTCTTCTATTCGATCTCTTGCCTAGGATTTAAAATTAGAGAAAAGTACAATTAGTAACCCATGAACCAAATTCCTCCTTCTATAAGAGGCAATGAAATGTATAAATGTGTCATGCTTTAGATGAATTCCTGAAAAGGTGGGCGTAAGACTAAAAATTAGCCTAAAATTAGCCTAGCTTTGACATTATTAGCAATTCTCAATTCTTATGCAAAATGACAAAGTTAAAAAATTTTGTTTTGAATGACATGTAACTTACATATAGATAACTGAAGGTTCATTTTTCTTTTTTTAAATTGACTTTTTTTGTGATATCTTTGCTTTCACTTTTTTTTTTTTGAGACAGGGTCTCACTCTGTAGCCCAGGCTAGGCCTGAACTCACAGCAATCCTGCCTCAGTCTCCCTCATCGTTTTTCCAATTCCACATAATCATCAAGAAAAAACAGCCAAGTAAAATTAAAACAAGTTTTTTTTTCCACTAAGCATTACAAATTAATGGTGTAAATTGTTTTATTTCTCAAGTATAGAGTTTAATAATAGTTAATTTTTTGTAAGTTGCAAAGAGGATAGTTTTATTTTGAAACCAAGGACACAGAGGTGAAAGCTTCTGCTAATTGCAAAGGGCCTGCCCAATAATAGCTAATATTAACTGTGTACTCCCTATAAGCAATGTATAATGTTAACAAGTCCATTTTTAAAATTTTAGTACTGGGAACTGAACCCAGGGCCCTCACATTGAGCTACATTCCATTCCCAGCCTCTCCCAACCTGCTACCACACACTATTTATTTAAAATTTGAGACAAAGTCTTAAGACACTAAGTTGCCCAGGCTGCGCTTGAATTTATGGTCCTCTTGCCTCAGCCTCCTAGAGTGTGGGGATTCCAGGCCTGCATCACTGTGCTCAGCTGAGTGATTTTAAAGACTCAGAGGCTAAAGAAGGAGGATCACAAACGCAAGCCCAGCCTGGGCAACTGAGTAACTTGGTGAGGCCCTGTCTAAAAATAAAAACAAAATGGGCTAAGGATGTAACTCAGTGCAAATGCTCTGGGTTCAATCCTCAGTTCCACAATAAATAAATGAATACGTAAGTAAATATGTAAATATTTTATCCATAGTTTCTAAGGATGGCAAGTGACAGATCAACTACTGTGACTGATACAGATACAATATTAGAAAAACTTTTGGTTTAACCAGGAATGACAGGACTGTGACGTTGTTCTTCAAGCTGCTGTTTAATTACTTGGGCAGCCAAGACCAGAGATCCACCTTTCTGTCATAGATAACCTGAGGAGCTGCATCATATTATCCTAGATGTATTACTCTGAATAATACATCTTGAAATACAGAGAAATCTCAGTCAGTTCAGAAAAAAATTGAAACAAAAAACAATGCTACTCTCTATTTAAGTTTTTTTTTTTTTTTTTTTTTGAGAAAGGGTCTTGCTCCGTAGCCCAGGCTGGTCCTGAATCACTGGTGTAGCCCAGTCTGGCCTTGGACTCAGGACAATCCACCTGCCTCAGCTTCCCAAGAGCTGGGATTATAGGCTTGCGCCATCATGCCTAGGTTTATGTGGTGCTGGGGAATTGAACTCAGGGACTTGTGATTGCAAAGGCAAGCGCTTAAACCACTGTGCCCTTCCTCCAGCCCTATTTAAGTTTTTTAAAAGAATTTAAATTTATTCCCTACTCATGTGTTTATTAATGATGAATATTTTTAACAGGAGAAATAGCTTTTTAAAAAGTTCATTGATAAAATATTTACAGAAATTTAAAAATAGCTTTATTGATTATTCACAAACTTTTACCTTAAATTGAAATTCTCACCTTGAGGATATTTTGGTTAGTGATGTCTTCACAGTCATCAGATCCATTGCATGCCCTTTTCCACCCTGGTGCAAAAGGATTAACTGGAGAGGAAAACATGATCAGTTCACCAAAGAAATCTAAAAAAATGCCAAACAGTTCAATAACACCCCAAATGCTTTATTAAGTAGCATACACACAGGCATTCAATCCAGGTATCTAATCCTCATGCTAAAGGTGCAGTCTGAATAATTTATACATTATGGAGTAACTCCATCTGGGGGCTAGTGGAAGTAACTGCAAGGGTTTAAAGTATAAGTAAACTGGGCTCAGTTACTTCCTTCTGTTAAGTTCTCAAAAATACAATTTTAAATTCTGTAAGAAGTTATCATTTAAACATTAGCTGTATAAAGGAAGACTACTTTAATAAACTTATATTGACTTCTAAATGGTAAATAGCAATATAGCACATCTGAAGGTAAATAGTATGGTAACTTAAACCACATAAGGCAACAATATATTTCAGTGTTAATATTTTTTAAAGCCTAACATTTTAAAGATATCTCAAATTCACATGGTATAATTAATTTTATAATCTGTCATGGCTCAGAAAACTAAAATTAATAAAATTATAGACATGTTTATAAGTGGTTTTTTACCTTGAAAAGCTATGAAAAGCTCATGTACAATGTCATGTTCTGGAATTTTAACAAAATGGCATTTAAATGATGGTTCTATTATCTGGCATGACAAATCAGAGATTAAATTGTCCAAGATTTTCCTGAGTACTATAAAGAACAGGTCATTATATTTTCCCACACAAGACTTTGTGGTAAACCGTACAGCCATCCGATATGAATAATCAGGTTCCCGGTAGGCTTTAAAAAAAAAGATGAAAACAATAATTACTGTTCCTAGAATTAATTTCTTCTACTAAACAGTTTTAAAAATAACATTTACTATTAAGTTCCATCAATCTTGCAGATAGGCATGAAAACTTTACTTTTCTAATAAAATGTTTTATCAGCGTGCTCACAAAATATACAAAATAATTTCAATGAAAAAGTATAACTTCACCAGTTATATTACTTATAAGAGAAATGGCTTTTTGAGGTAGCTATGTAGACAAGTTAACAGTATCAAGAAAAAGGCAAAGTGGATATGGTGGTGCACACCTGCAATCCCAGCTACTCAAGGCTGAGGCAGGAGGACTGCAAATTCAAGGCCAACCTGGGTAACTTAGCAAGATCCTGTTACAAAAAATTAAAAGGGTTGGAGTAGCAGAGCGTAGTGTTCACCTACAATAGTGAGGCGTTGGATATGATCCCTAGTACATCAAAAAGAAAAAAATGAAATTGTTTAATTTGTAGTTAGTGTCACCTCAGATCAGTGAAAGGATCATAAAAGTTTTTACAGAATTAAATTTTCTATTTTTAAATATTCTGAGAAGAGCTGGAGGAACAGCACAGCGGTTAGAGTGCTTGCAAGTGCAAGGCCTTGGGCTTTATTCCCCAGCACCACATAAACTGGGTGTGGTGGCACACACCTGTAATCCCAGCACTTGGGGAGGCTGAGGCAGGAGAACTGCCATGTGTTGAAGCCAGCCTGGGCTCCATAGTGAGTTCAGGACCAGCCTGGACTGCAGAGTGAGACCTTGTTTCAGAATAACTAAATAAATTTTCTGGCAAAATTGTGATAGTTTGTGCTTACATATCTAGAGAATGGGAAGTAGAAAGCTGAAACTGTTATTTAGGATTAACTTAACAGTTTACCCTTTCAAATTCACCTCAAAATACTTTGTAAATAAGGATTTTTAACAGATCCATTTTCACTGAATGAAGCAACTTTATACTTATGATTCAGACTAAATATCTAAATTAAAATGTTCCTATATTCTTACCAAAGATCATAAAATCATATCTCTTTTTTACTACATTTTCTTCTTGGGTATCTGCTTTGACAGTCTTGTAAGAAAGAGTGCATGTGTAAAGTCCAGACAAAGGCTCCAGAAAATCTTTTACCATCAACTTTCCAGTTTTTGTTATACTTAATCGATTATTTCCTAAACATACACAGATAATTATTTGGTTAATTAGCAAATAAAAATTGAAACAATAGTTAGTAAACTTGGGCTTACAAACAAAAAATTCTTAACATTGATGGACTATTCAACAATCAAACCTTAATTCTATCATTTGCTTATGAATGCCCTCTTAAGATAAATACATTCCTGAAATATATGTTGGGTTTTTTTGATTCATTTCTTAGCATCTAGTTTCAGTTTATGCCAGTAATCTAGAAAATGAGATAGTCTCTTCACATAAAATAGAAATGAGCTAAGTGTAGATAGTACATGTCTGTAATCCTAGCTTCTTGGGAGGCTGAAGCAGGAGGATTCCAAGTTCGAGGCCAGCCTGAGCAAATTAGCAAGAATCTTTCTAAATTAAATTAAAGGGGCTGGTAATGTGGCTCAGTGGAGTACATGCCCAGCATATGTGAGATCCTGTGTTCAAGCCCCAGAAATGCAAACCAACCAATCAACAACAAACTATTATCATACTTCAGCTTTTGCATAAGAAAAAAATAGGGCACAGACCAATATATAACATAATTTGTCTAAATTTAGATCAAGTAATATTGCAGCTAAATATCAATTTCTCCTGTTTAATACACGATAGTACTTCCAAAACAGTTTTCACATTATTAAAAATGCACATATTAAAAGCAAGTAATTTGGGGCTGGAGGAAAAGCTCCACAGTTAAGACATTTACCTAGCAAGCGCTAAGTACTTGAGTTTGATTCCTTAGTACCACATAAACCAGGTATGGTGGCACATGCCTGTAATCCCAGCTTGGGTTTGATTCCCCTGGGAGGCTGAGGCAGGAGGATTACCATGGGTTTGAGGCCAGCCTGGGCTACATAGTGAGTTCAGAACCAGCCTGGACTATATCGTGAGAACCTGTCTCAAAAAAAAAAAAAATCAAGTAATTTACCTGTTAAAGTCTTTTCATTAGGCCCAATCCATAAGTATGTGAGATCCACTGTTTCTTTACTAGTAAGTTGAAAATCCATACAGATAAGGGTTGGGCTGTTTTGATGTAATTTTACGTATATTTTCACTGTGACAAAATAAAGTAACTACATTATATAGCAAAATTAAGAAATACATTCCTATTTCATCCCAAGAATACTAATTAGTTCTCTTTGAATTAATTTCAGTGTTTTAAAAATCAGTGTAATATTATGATATTTAGGATGCTAGTCTGAAGGCTCTTTTGCAAGGTTAAGTTTTTAAAACTCTAGACTGTTATATATTTTTCCTTTTTCTATGATATTACATTTTATAAAAATATACATACTAGGGCTGGGGTGTAGCTCAGCAGTTAAGAGTGCCCATCTAGCAAGTGCAAGGCCCTGTGTTTGATTCCCCAGCACAACATAAACTGAGTGTGGTGGTGCATGCCTGTAATCCCAGCATTCAGGAGGCTAAGGCTAGAACTACCACGAGTTCTAGGCCAGCCTGGGCTACATAGTGAGCTCAGGACCAGCCTGGACTACAGAACAAAACCCTGTCTCAAAAAAAAAAAAAATATATATATATATATACATTTAGACGATCCAGAACTCATTTGAATTGTAGTATTTTGACGGGATAATAGGATATAAAGCCCAGAGAACTTGAGTTTGATTGCAAAACTAAAGGAAATAATTATTATCCCTATGGATCAGTGTTCTCTGATGGAAAACAACAATAAGTCTGTGTACTAGAACACAAAGGTGTTGACAAGTTATCCATTCTGCTTTGGATTTGGTAGATGCAATGATAAATATACTTGGAACCAATGCAGTCCACAAAATAATGATTTTGGAGCCTACTGGAAGCCATGCCCTGAATACACATAGACACGAACCTACAATTTGGTGGTAAGTAATGGTATCAGGAAGGAGAGGGTTCAAACGGAGAAGTTCCAAATATGAGAAACACTATGAACTGACTCACAGTTACATACAAGTAGCTGTGGGACATCTGAGCTGAGTCTTAACAGATGAATAGGAGATCTATCTATTAAGTGGAGAGGTAAGAGCTTTGCAGGGGAATTTCCAACTCTGGAAATAAATAGCCTATGTGAGGTTTGCACGCTGTGGAACATCAGGAATATCTCAAAGTGAGATGCCATCACAACAAAGGATCAGCGCCGAATCTGTGGCAGGTGACACAACTATACCTAAGGTTGCCCTAAGGATGAAATGATGCAACCTCGGAGAACTGCAGAGCCCAGGGGAGATGCCCAGGGCATGCTCACGGGGAGGACCTTTGTAGGTCCACCACGCACACGGCTCTACTTCAAGTCCCTGCGCGAGAACAGGTTCTGATTACCTGGGTGTCCTAGCTTGCCATAAATGAAGCCTTTCTTATCGATTAAGGAAGAACGCTGCCATCCAACTGCAGAGGAAAGAGATCAGCGCTTTTCTGTTAGAAGAAGAGCCAGGATTAGGGAGGGGAGTGGGGAGCAGCCTTAGGGGCGGGGCAGGGCAGGACACCTGGGCCACGGGGACAGGCCTGCGGGTCAGGCAGAAAGAGCCCCACCTCCCGCTAGGCAGCAGAGCACCACGAAGTGTATCACGGCTCCAGGGCTAGTGCCAGGAGAGGCGCTGAGGCCTGGGCTCCTTCCTACCTCAGCCCCCGCCCAACGCCTCCCCATTGCCTCTCCAAGCAGCGGAGAAAACCACTTGGGTCGGTTCCCCTAACGGTCTGTGGCTACCGCGGGGTCAAGGTCATCGGACAGCGCGTGCGCGCTTCGAGCCTCGTGCGCGGGGCGGGGCAGAGCAGGGCGAATGCTCGGGCAGCGGAAGTGCACCAGAGCCCAGCGCCCCGCCTTCTTCGGCTCCTGCGCAGGCGCGGCCGTGCGCGACTTTCACGCCTCGTCTGGGCGCCATTTTGCCGCGCTCTTGGCGCTTCGAAGAGGAGGCAATAGAGCGTAGAGGAAATAAACTTAGCGCTTGCGTTTCGGGGACTGGCTTAGGAGGAACTAAAAGGATCAATGAGAGAGCACTGCGCGTCCCAACGACGATGCTGGAGTAGAGTGTCAAGAGAATGCCATTAAACGAGGACCTGAGGAAGGCAGAAGTTTGTAAGAATCTTTTCCTCACGTGAAGCAGAAGGCCTCGCGTGAGAATTTCCTATGCTTTTCTTCTCATGAACTCTGAAACTGCATACTCAGTCTCTTTCAAAATCCTAATTTTTAACCTAACTATATTCTTCTACCCACAAAAACAAGACCCGGAAGAACCCTGGTACAACAGTCTGGCAGGTAATTTCTGGTCTACCTATATAGAATGCTGAATCTTCATTTTGATTTCAAATATGGAGTGATGTGGACACACCATTATGCAAAAATTATTGGGAGTAGCTTGGCTTTAGAAAAATGGGCCCAATTGAAAGGCTAAAGCCCAAGATTTGCATTTCTATTGGGAATGGATGATAAGTTCGTATCAGCTCCAAAAGAGATCATGCCCTTGTATTTCCTGGGTCCTTCTTGGATATTAGTTTGGTGGCCTGAAAGGCCCTATGTGTCGTCTTGTTTCTTAGCAGTGGGACACCACTCTCAGTAGTGGTTTTGAGTAGGCTGATGTTAGAGAGCCCAAGGTTCAGATAAGGTGCAGAATGGTTATTTTGGGCGAGACCAACAGTTTTCAGTTTTATTTCCTTTGAGCCAAGTCAGTATTTGGACTATCTCAGATGGTCCAGGAGCAACCTTTGTCAGTAATTTCATTTTTAGTCACTGTTAATTTTACCTATAAAGCATAAGCTATGAAATGTGATTCAATGAGTCAGATCCACCCATTGTCAGTTACCATGTCTAGATTCATAGTTTAGTTTCAACTGTTCTCTTATGAAGGCAGTGATAATGATGATTATTTTACACATTTTCTTGAGTTCCCTAGAGGTTGGTCATTCCAGTTTCAGTCAAAGTACATTATAAATCTAATAATTGATCCTTATCAGTCCTGTGTAATAAACTTTGGCTGCTATGCCTTAGCCAGCTGAATAATAGTTGTCTGCTTACAAAGTGCCATGCATTTATGCTACTTAAACTTTTTATTTTGGAAGTCTTCAGTTTACAGAAAAATCACCAAGATAGTATAAAATTCTCATGTAACCCTACCCAAGGTTTTCCTGTTGTTGACATCTTACATTGGCATTGTATATTTCTCACAATTAATGAACTAATGTTGGTACATTACCACTAACTAAAATCCATATTTGCTCTGATTTCCTAAGTTTTTACCTTTGTTTTTCTGCTCCAGAGCCCTATCTAGGATTCCACATTACATTTAGTTGTCATGCCCCTTAAATTCCTTTTGACTGTTTCTCAGACCTTTTTGTTTTTTGTCTTTATGATAGTTAATGACAGTTTTGATGACCTTTTCCTGGACTTAAATAGTTAAGTATTTTGTAGAAAACTTCTTTCTTGGAAGTTGTTTGATGTTTCTCTCATTATTAGACTAAGGTTATGGGTTTTTGAGAGGAAGATCACAAAAATAAAATGACATTCTCATTATATCAAGCACATATATTAGTGCTATAACTATGCCTTTCTCCATTGATGTTAACTTTAATCACCTGTCTGAGGTAGTGTTTGTCAAGTTTCTGCACTGTAAAGTTACTCTTGCTCCCCTTTTCTTCTGTACTCATTGGGAGGTTATTAAATTAAAAGAGTGGGGATTTATGCTATACCTACTTGAAGATAGAATAGCTACATAAATTATATTATTTTATCAACCAACTTTTTATCCCTTTAGGTATCATTACTCTATGGAGTCGGAAATATTCTATATTGAACTGAGTACAGAATAATAAAATTCCACTATTACATGCAAAGAACTTTGTCATGGAAGATAATAGGTTTTCTTAAAAAAAGAAATTTAATAGCCAAATATTTATCCTTACACCATCCCTGTGAAAGTTTACAGTTCCTCTTCTGCTACTTTTGATGTGCTATTTTTGCTTTTAGAAACTAACAAACAACAAATTTCCCCTTTCAATACTAAAATTAAACCTAGTGTTTAGAATATTTATCTGAAATCCTATAGAACACCAACTCATGACCATAGAGGTGCTACTATAAAGCTGTGACCTTAAAGCCAGTGCAAGTTAGTCACTCATTAAAAACTGCATATATTGTGTATATATTACACACACTATCTGTATACCAATCTTATTTTAAGTAAATGTTATATACAGTGTATTACATATATTGCCCATATGCCAAGGTACTATTTAGAGTAAAGTACATAAAGTTACAAACATTTATGTCTTAACTTGTAAGTATGGGTTTCTTCTGTTATGGGCTGCTAATGCAAAAGTCCTTAACTTTAAATCTCGAATATAATTGTATGTACTAATCATATAATTTTCTAACAAGGGTGCCATTGGAATCATTCATATAATGGCCATTTAACATTGGCCATCACTGGAGAAACTCACTTGAATAACACCCCTTAAGATTTCAGTGTAAAGAAAAATTCTGCTTCCAAAAACTCGTTATTTTCCCTTTCCTTTCCTCACAGACAGATGTGTGCTTTACCTCTTTAAAGTGGAGGGGATATTTTTGGAAAAAAATGTGAACTGGCACATCTCCATGAACTAACATCTCTCAGTAAATTTTACTCTCTCACTACCACCTCCTCCTGTCAGCTCTAGTTGACTTACTTCTTTGGTACCTTCTAGATATGTTTTTGTAAAGTATCTTACTTAGAAGGCAGGGTAGTAGAAAATGAACACACATCCAGCTGTGTTTTGTGAGCAGTGGCAAACCAACCAACCAGTTCCCCAAAGAGAAAAACAAAAGTGAGGGAAATGCTCCCAAGAATTAAAATGTTGAATTGATAAAAATGTGAACACACGTTTGAACTGTTTTTTTTTTTTTTTCTTCTGAGAACTTGGACCAAAAACTTTCCCTGTATGAAGTGAACAACTGAGGAGGAAAAAAAATCCATAAATTACACTTCCAAAAAGTGGGCTCTCACTGATGGGGTGCATGGCCCCGTGTCCCAACCCGGGCACGCGGTTCCGGCCCTTGCCCCTGCCGACGAAGAGCCTCTTTGAATGCGAGCTTGCCAGGAGGGCAGCGCACAGCACTCTCGACTGAGGCTGCTTGTCACCGTCATCCCGCTCAAGCAGGCCCGCCGGCTTGACGCGCGGAGTGGGCTGAAGGCGCGGAACCTGCGGCTGCGGCGGGCGCCCTTAAAGCGGCCGCCAGTCCGCGCCGCTGTCACGCTGCGCACCGGCGGCCGCCGCCCCGCGCTGCCGTCTGCGCCGACGCGGCGGCCGGACCCCGGGACTCCCCGCCCGGAATCTCCCGCCAGCGGCGCCCGGGCCCGGCGACGGCAGCAGCACGTGGAGCGGCAGGCGGCCGGTGGCGGCCCCGGCGCGGCCCGCGGCGACATGGCAGGTGAGCCCCTGCGCGCTGCTTTTCTGGGGGGGTCTTTGAAAAGCTCGGGCGGCGCACACGCAGCGCTGCGAGTTCCTTCTGAATCTCGGTTCTGTTTCTATTTATTTCTTTTGTCAAAAGTGAACATGAGCTGTTTCAGAAGGCAAAGCGCGCGGCTCCCCGTCCCCCTCCCCCAGCTCGGGGAGTGATGGACTTTTGCGTAGTTTGATTTCTTAGGAGGGATCAGCGTAGTCCGCAGAGGAAGAGCGCTTTGGGGCGTCTCCGGATCGGCGACAGCCCGGGCTAGAAGGACGCTTTGGATTTTTCCCTCCTCGTGGCTTCAGTGGCCTTGGGAATTAAGCTAGACGGGCTGATTTGTTTTGAATGGAAATTGACTGCTCTCCCCCCGCCCCCCAAGGATAAATGGTGTCTTATTGGAAAGGGACATTTTAAAGTAATTGGCATGTAGGGTTTCCTGGGAACTCAGTCTTTCTGATGAGCCTTCCTGCCCAACCCACTCCCCCAGGCAAAAATCAGGTTTGCATTAAAAGTTTCTTTGAGTTAATGTGGGGATTCATCAAACTATCCTTGCTTCTCAAAAATAAATTAGTGTGTACTTCCACAAGATAACTAAAATTTCACACTGCTGTGATAAACTCTTCAATAATATGTCAACAAGTGTTTCTAGAACCGTTAACATTGCAGATGCATCTAAACTTGGCGATGAGGTGGCATTTAGAAAACGAGAATTTGAAAAACATATTCGTTCTATTAAAATGACCCTCGACTAGTGTTAATTTGGTATTTCGGATATGAATATTTTCTTCATAATAATTGAAGGCTATTTCACTGGCAATGAGTATCTTTAGCAGCTTTAATTCTAAATGGGTGAAGTTATGAAAATATTAAATATTCGGGACACAGTTGACTATGACAAAGCTTTTGTTTCACAATATAATTGAGTATAATAATTCAGTCTAACATCCTCTATTTGTACATGGGGTATGTTTATAATTTTTTTGTAGTGCTTGACCTACATAAACATTTGTTCTTCAAGTAAATGTCAAATAATAATTCAATGAGTAACACATATTTATTAAATAGAAACTTTTAAATGGCCATTGTTAAGTAATGCTTAAATTATTTTCTTTTGTGAAAATAGCTGTTTATGCTTTTTAAAATAACTTAAATTTACACTTTGAGCAGAAAAAAAGTTGGGTGGCTGTATGCCATGGGAGAAATAATTTTTAACAAAGTTCTCATGCTTTAATTATTATAAACAGTTTTTGTGGAGTTGTACATCAATATTCTAGCACTATTTTTCCTAGTATTACCATATCATTTATGAAGAATTATGTACAGAATCACATAAGTCTGTGGAGACTGGAGTATTTCCTTGTTAATGGTTATTACCAAACTCACTCATTCAACGTGAAATACAGAAACTAAATTAAATGACATATTTTAGGATATTGATGGCCTAATAAACTTTTAGGTAAGCCTGATGAAGACTCTGAGGAAGAAAGGAGTGAAAACTTGTGTCTTTAATTCAGAATGGATATAAATGGAAAAAGATAGAATGTAGAATATATACCAATAACTTAGGTTGTGAGTTTAGATGACTAGATTCAATTTATTCGTCCATAGAGATAGACAGATGGTGTTAGTAGTTTAATGCAAAAACTAATATTTAAATAAAAAAGGCTAATGAGGTGTTTGTCTATTTTAACATTAGATCCTTTGGATGGAATATTTGCTGTAATAAAATATCTAGTTCATTACAGCTGCTCAGTTGGCTCATACTTTTGATAATTAAAACAGTATATCATTATCTCTTGATATTTTGATCTCCGTATAGGGTAGAGATTCAACCTATAACATACATCTCTCTTGGCACTGTAAGAAAGGAGAAGACTTCACAGAATACCTTTATTTTCTGCCTCTTTTTGAGTTAAATTAATATACTAGTTTTATTTTTTTCATCCATGAACAGACATTTATTGGAATTTTCTGTGTATGAAGATGTGGATGAAAGAAACTCTTGAAACAATACTCTTCCTGTGGAAAAAATGGAGGGTTGATGTGTATAATAAAAGTTAGAATCCTTTTTTTGTCACAATCTGTGATACTAAATATTTTTTATCCAAAGACTATATATCACTAAATTTTATTATTTGCATTATAGTAACAGCTTGTCTGTCTGATATGGTTGGGAAATTAGGTGGTTCTCAAATAATTTTACAGGTAATGGTGGGTTTCTTATTTAACATAGTCTTTATTTTTAATATTATTGGATGATTTAAGTGCACTTGTTACTCAGCCTCCAGATTTCTAAGCAAGGTACACAAGACGTAATTTTATCTCAGTGACTCTGAGTTACTTACTATTCTGACCACCTACTGTTTTATAGTTTGTTCACATGGAAGTTTTGAACTGCAAAACCAAATGGCCCTACATTAAATATTCCTAGGTTATTGTGCAGTTATACTCTGCTCCCTCTTTTCTTTCTATAGTGAGAAACAGACTCGGGACCTCACACATGCTAGGCAAGTTGCTCTCTGCCTTGCATTCTTTTTAATGCTAGTCTTTCCTTCTCAGCAAATGGATTATATATATATTTTTGAGACAGTTCAGGCTGGTCCAGAACTCACTATGTAGCCCAGGCTGGCCTTGAACCCATGGCCATTCTCCTGCTCCAGCTTTCTGAGTGCTGGGATTACAGGCGTGTACCACTACACCTGGCTTATGTGGTTCTGGGGAATCAAATCCAGGGCTTTGTGGTTGCTAGGTAAGCACTCTGACTGCTGTGCTATTCCTCCGGCCCAGCACGTGGATTTTGTGGTAGTCATTTTTTCATTTTCAGGTCTTTTTCTATATTCTGAGTGGATAAGATTAACAGAGATGTAGCTTCCAGATGATTTCTACTTTCTGTCTGTTTTGAGTTCATGTAAGTTGAAATGCAAGGTTTTAAGAAACAGCCATAGAAAGATATAGGATTCTGGTAGAACATAATTTTTCAGAATTTCTGTTTGTGCTTCTTATAATCAGACAGGCTAGTTCACACTTCTGTGTCTTTGCTAGCATTTTTACTTCATTCTCCACCTGGTACCCCTACTGAGCTTGCAATGTTGCACTCACATGTCTTCATAAGGAGGGCACTGTGATGACCTCCTTTCCATGACCTTCCCCTAATGTTTTCTGGTGACCACCCCGACCTAGGTCCTTGCCTCCCTTCACCTGGATTACTTTGAGCCTACAAAAGGAGAGGTCCTGGTCCTACAAAAGGAGAGACCTTTAGATTTTTTGCATTCAATTAAGAAAGTAGCACCAAAAAGTATTTTTGTTATGTTTATTATGATGCGTTTTACTTGAATATTTTTTTTTGTGACTAGATTAGTGCTAGTAGTTTTTTCCTGAAACCCAGGAGAGTACTTAAATGGTATAACCAAAGCTTAGAAAACAAAAATGTTCTTAATTTTTTATCATTCATTGAAACCACCTTATTTATTACATTTTCATAAGTAGAATTCAGGATCACATATTAGTTCATTAATATAAATCAGCAAGATATAGATGGTACCATGAAATTAACACCAAGTTTTCCGGTGACATTTTCTTAAATACAGTTTGAACATTCCTGATCCAAAAATTCCTCCTGGCTCAGCCTCCTGAATGCTGGGATTACAGACATGAGCCACCATCCTTGCCTTAATTTCTTTTTTAAATTCTTGAAGTTCTTGACAAAACTTGATTCATTAAAGTTCTCTGTCATAGCAGTATCAATTAGTTTGAGAAATTATGTCGAATTGAGAAATCATTAATTTGCCAGAATGTTTGATATATCAGAATAATTTACTGTAATAGTTATACAAAATCTTTGGATAGATATCACTATCACCAAATTATAAACATTGGTTATAAAGATGGAGTTACATCATAGCTGATAGGCAATAACATCAGTCTGAAAACTGGAAGAACTAATATTTATAAAAGTTAAGAACTAGTCAATTGTTGGTACCATCTGCTTTTATCTGTGAAGTTGAGACCACATGACACCAACATTTACTACACATTAATGGTTGATTATATGCTCGCATAAAGGGTAGATAGTTTCACAAATGGCTTCAGGGCCAAGTTTGATTAAACTTTATTTGATGTTTACATGAATTCCAAATTTTAATGCATTGAAGACTGTTAAAGTATACATTTTTATTCTCTGATCTCAAAATAGAATTTTTTGTC
The DNA here is from genome assembly GCA_004027205.1 of Ctenodactylus gundi. Classification (NCBI taxonomy): domain Eukaryota; kingdom Metazoa; phylum Chordata; class Mammalia; order Rodentia; family Ctenodactylidae; genus Ctenodactylus; species Ctenodactylus gundi. Next base: position 71,469 of record PVKB01005077.1, on the reverse strand, counting down.
CACTTTGAGAATAGTAAAATGTAAGTGTGGCTTACGTAGGATTGTGGATCCTTCCTTATCTTTTCTATTTGCTCATGTAAAATTGTTTAAGTAAGACTGTTACTCTTTTATTCACTGTACAGAATGTAGTGCCTGTCAAAGCTTAGCTCAGTGCTGGGACGTGCTTTTGTAGCAGTAGAATAATGACTTGTTCACTAACAAGAACATGTGAATATTACATCATGATTATAAATTATAAATCTTTTTAATACCCAATGATGTTACTTATTACCACTTGTCTTATCTGATTTCTATATTCAGAAATAAAGAATATAAATGTTAAATATTTTATTGATTCAACTTTTAAAGTCTACTTATCTTTCTTTTTCAAATGTCTGGGAATTTTTTTTTTTTTTGAGACAGTCTTGCTCTGTAGTTCAGGCTGGTCTTGAACTCACTGTGTAGCCCAGGCTGGCCTTGGACTCAAGGCAAAAGGAAATCCTCCTGCCTCAGCCTCTCAAATGCTGGGATTATAGGCTGCCACCATGCCTGGTTTCTGGGAATTGTTTAATTAAAAATTATTCTACTGCTGGGGATGTTGCTCAGTGGTAGAGTACTTGCCTAGCATGCATGAGGCCCTGGGTTTGATCCCCAGCAGCGTAAAAAATCCTTCTGAAATAATAAAGTGATATACCTGTAAATGGCAATTTTTACATGTATATATCTTTAATTTCTTCTATATTGACAAGACAAAATAAAGAAATGATTAATATGTTAAATGATGGATAAACCCAAAATTTTCATCCATAATGCTAGATTTCTAGCTTTTGTTATAAAAAGTCTTGTAGCCCATTCTGGCCTCAAACACACAGAAATTCTCCTGCCTCAGCCTTCCAAGTGCTACTTACAGGAGTGCACCAACACGCATAGTTTATGAGGTTTGGGGAATTGAACTCAGGGCCTTATACCTGCTAGGCAAACACTCTTAACTGCTGAGCTATGCCCTCAGTCCCTCACTAATTTTTTGTGTACTTGAAATTAATATTGTATACTACTAAGTTACCCCTTTATTTATTTTGTGTATGGTAATTCATTGTGATTTCACTTGAAGAAAAGCAAAAGGCCTTTTTAAAAAAAAGATTTGAAACTATTGGTATAGAAATATATGCTTTCTGAGAGCCAGTACGGCTAAGATTCAGCAAGGTCCAGAGAAATTACACTGTCTGAAATGAAACCTGTGGTCCTTAGACCTAACCAACCTCTTTGGTTCCACACAGCTTACGAGCTCCACTGGTACAATGAATGTTACACTGTACCTTTCAAACTTTGAGAAAGAGGTAGGCCAGTATCTTACAAGAAATATTTGTGTACAGCAACTGTGTGACAATAATTCAGGAGGGCCAGTAGAGAGAAATTATTCACAACTGGTATAAACTACTGGTTCTCTCCCTCCTTTGCTTTTGGTTTGTTTATTTTAGCCAGAAGGGTTTATGGGTCATTCCAACCAACACATCTCTACTTGCTGCTACTCAGTCTTCTAGATTGAATGAGAACTTTTCTGTGCATGGTACTGGGGATCAAACCTAGGACCTTTGAACCAAACTGCCTTCCTGCCCCACACCTTTTTTTTTTTTTTTTTTTTTTTTTAATGAGGCAGGGTCTCGTTGTTGGGCTCAAACACGCTGTCCTCTTGCCTCTGCCTCCCAGAGTGCTGGGAGTGCAAGTGTGCACCTGTAAGAATGTTGGTAAGAATATTTTTATGAGTAGATGAATGAATGAAGATGAGATTACATCTTGACATGTTTCATGTATTCTAAAAATAAAATTGTGAAATTGACAAATAAGAATTCAATGTAAAGTAGACCCTCGCCATTTATGAGTGTGAGCAGCTGCTTTGACTCTTTGTGATTTATCCCAGAAGAACATAATAAGAATTTGTAAATGTCATAGACTCTATAAAGATTTAAGTAGATAATTTATGTAAAATTTCTAGCTAAATTTCGAATTAGTAGGGCTAGTAGGTCAAAATGCACCAGCAAGTACATAGTTTCTCAGTGTGTAGAGCCAACAGTATAGCCCACACACCCTGATGAAAGGAATTTGGAGCTTCTCAAAGGACTTTAAAATTGCAGACATCAGAGACTTAAAAGTGGTCCTCATTGTCTCAAACCTAAACAGTCAGAAAAATTTAACAAGTAATCTAATGTGGGGAGGAAGGTACAGTCTGTATATAATAGGACATATAATGGTTGAATAAATTGATATTAAAATTTTATATGCTTATAGATTTTATGGCTACTCTCTCTCTAGTGAATACCCGATAACTGTATGATGAGCTTGGAGTATTCCACTGTCAGTATCATAGTTCAAGAAGATTGAGGATTAGACACAAAAACAAGACAAAACTTGTTTTTAACAACAGAACCATCTTTTATGTTAAAATCTTATGTGAGACAGATCCAAGTGTGGTATTCCAGATGAGAGGGTCGGGGAGTGAGAGACTAGACCACTGCGTGGCCTCCATTTCCTCTGCCAAAGATCAGCACCTGCGGCTGCACACTGGAACAGCTCTGTGTAGTTCCTTAGAACGTATTTTGAAAAGTACTCATTCAGATTGCTATATGTTTTTTTTTCTTACCAGTAATCTTGTATCTAGACTTGTCTCTCTTAATCTGCTTTGAGGATTGTTGTCAGAACGATCTACCTAAACTATCAATCTCCTGCTTAGAAAACACTTGAAGAGTTTCTTAGTTGAGCTTTTAAGGTACTTTGCAATGTTGCTTCAACATACCTTTCCAGATTGTTCTCTGATGTTACTCTAGACTGCTCAGTGTTCCCTGAATACACCTTACCTTTCCTAACTCCCCATTTTTCTAATGCTAATATTTCAACTCTGCAAGTTAAAAAGTGAACTCATTCTTGTCCAACCCAAGGCAACTTCTCCTGGCTTCCCAGCACTGTTAACAATACCCTGGTGATGCTAGGGGAGGTCCTTACCCATCCAGTAGGGTCCATCTCAATGCCATTTCCTTCAGCAACTCGTTCTAGAAGGATTCTCTTCCTTTGCTGAAATTCGGTGACATTTTGTGACCATCTTATGACTTCTAGACTTTTATTTTATTTTATATTTAAACATAAAACATTCCATGGCTTTAAATTTCACTAATTTGCCCAAAACGGCAACACCTCTGTAACTTGAGGGAGGATGATTTCTGTGTTGAGTTCAGACTCGATGCTGTTTTATCATTACTGATGCAACCTGGATCCTACTGAATTTCTCACTCACAGTGATTCTGTAAATATTCTTGACTAATTGGACTGGTGCACCATATTTTGAAATGCAGATTATGTTATTCATTTTTAATTTCACCTCTTTATTAAAGTTGGGGTATTATTTTTCAAAGATAAAGTAAATATGAGGATAGGTAATCCACAAAAGTAAAAGAGGTATTGTAAAAGTATTTTTTTTAAAGAGGGTATTGAGTGTTGATAAGGTTGAGAACCACTTCTTTTTAGATAAACGGGAATTTACTATGAAACACCAGCCACATCTTAATGTATGTGAAATCACCTTGTACAATACTAGGCACGAAGTTAGGGTCCAGCAAATATTCAGTGTAGTTCCTACATCCTTTGTGAAGCTTTTTTAGAACCTTGCTAATCTAAGAATGGTCTGTGGGTCAGCAATGTCAATATTAGTTTGTAACACTGGAAATTGTTGCAGATACAAAAATTCCATCTAGACCAAGATACTCAGAGAATTCCTGTGCCTGCTAAAGCTTGACAAGTCTTGCCCACATTTTGGAAGTCACTGAAACCTGTCCCTACTTCTCGTTGTGTTTGTTGCATCAATGGTGGGTCATCTTTGTACAGGGATTTAGCCTGTGGGATTTTGTTGTTGTCGTTGTTGTTGTTTAAATGCTTATTTAAAACTTAACTCAGGGCTGGGTATATAGCTCAGTGACTAGAGCATTTGCTGAGGAAGCATGAGGCCCCGGGTTCGATTTCTCACACCACATAAGATGGGGCATTGTAGTACATGCGTGTAATCCCTGTACTTGGGAGGCTGAGGTGGGAGGATTGCTCCCAGCTCAAGGCCAGCCTGGGCTCCATAGTGAGTTCAGAACCAGCCTGAACAAGACCTCATCTCAAAAGAAAAGAAAGAAAGAGAGAGAGAGAGAGAGAGAGAGAGAGAGAGAGAGAGAGAGCGAGAGAGGAAAGAAAGAAAGGAAAAAGAAAAAAACTGAACAATGAAATCTGTATAGCATTTATTTTGGCTAATCTTATAATACATTTATTACATAAAGTTTATTACATGCTGTAACTTAAAAGTCAAAAATTCTTATTATTCATTCACAAATGTTTATTGAATACCTTATATGTGCCATATCTGCAAAATACTGGCAATATATATGAACAAGATAGTGCTTTGTCCTTGTGGAACTTAGTCAGGTAAAGACAGATAAAAAATAACAATTGAGCCAGACATGGTGTCACATGCCTGTAATCCCAACACTCGGGAGGCTGAGGCAGGAGAATTGCCATGAGTTCAAGGCCAGCCTGTGTTACATAGGGAGCTCAGGACCAGCCTGAACTACAGAACAAGATCCTGTTCCCTCCTCCTGTCCATTGAATTATTTAAAATCATGTTAAGTGCTAGGAAGGAAATAAAAAGAGTGCTAGAGTGGAAAATAATGTAGGATCAAGGTTGCTGACTGCTCCTCTAAAGAAAGAGGTCTAGCTAGCGACAGAAATTTGGTTGACATCAAGACATAGATGATACTTAAAGGTGAGAGAATGAAGAGAATCACCTGAAGGGAGAGTATATCAAGGGACAGGGACTCAGGATAGAGTCCTGATAAGAACCCCACTTCATCAAGTAGAGGGGGAGCAGCAACAAAGTACTGATGGAAAGCCAAGGAACCGGAGGAAACCATCAGGGTGTGGTGTAACGGAGCTCAAGAATGGGGAGTAGTCGTGAAGTAGTAGCTGGCCAGCTCTGTTGAATGTGGCTGAGAAGTCAAGCAAATGTAAGACAAAAAAATGTGATGTGGTTTTGGCCACATAAAACTTGCTAGTGACCTTTACAAAAGTGGTTTCTGTGGAGTGATAGGGAAGGAAGCTACATTGAAGTGGTTAAAGAGGAAATGGGAATAAAGAAATTTTAGAAATTGACCATATTTTCAAGGAGTTTACCCATAAGGTAAATAAACCAATGGGAATGTTATTAGAGGGAAAGTAGATCGAGAGGCTTCTTGTGTATGTGTTTTAGTTTTCTATAGAAAAGTGATATTTATATCAATAAAATGGGAAAAAGTAAAAGGTGATATTTATACTATCTATAGCCTAAGTTTATTGAAAAGAAAATTAAAACAGATTTTTGAAATCTCTTTTCTTAGGAAGGTTTGGGAATTAGCTATACCACTGAAAGTATTTTCACATTAAATTGGCACCTGATGTTTGTATGGACAGTTTTATGTCTCTGTAACAAAATACCTTAGGCAGGTTACTTAAGGAAAAATTTATTTGTCTCATCCTACCTCCCAAACTGGGAATTGAACCCAGAGCTTCGCCCATTCTAGGCAGTTGCTCTGCTACTCAACCATATACCCAGCCCTTTTTTTCTTTTTATGTTTATCTTATTTTGTCTAGGCTAGCCTTGAACTTAAAATCCTCCTGCCTCAGGTTCCCAGCTACTAGGATTACAGGAATGTGTCACCATACACAAGAGACTTATTTATATTATGGCTTTGGAGCTCAGGATTAGGCAGTTCCATTGTTTAGTCTCTGGTGAGGATGGTGGTTGGTAGCCTGTCATGACAATAGTGTGAGCAAATGTTCATATCTCAGGCCAGGAAGCAGAAAGACAAGAGGGAGCCAGGCTTGAAATATGGATATAGACACAGATGTAGACATAGATGTATATCCCTCTCAAGAGCCATCAAGGGGTTGCATGAGAGCCACCTTACTCCTTTCTCAGGTTGGTGTCCTCAGTGACACAGGGACCTTCCACGAGGCCTCACCTATTAAAGATTCCATTACTTCCCAATACCCCTACACTGAGGGTCAAGCTTTCACCACCTGAACACTTGGGGAATACTCCAATCATACCCAAACCATAGCAAATGCAGATCAGCATCCTCACTATGAGAATTTTTAAGCTATCTGAAACTCATTTGGTGGATGACTGGTATAGTTACAATAAATATTCCATAGCAGAACCATAAGGAACCCTTGAAATTCAATGTTCTTTTCAAAAGTGGAAGAATATTGCTTTGATTGTATTTCATAAATTTAGGATTTTAGATGCTTGAGGTTGTTTGTGTTTGATATTTAGGAATACATTCTACAATAAAATATACTTGTCTTATATAATAGCTTGATTTTTTTTTAACCTGTATACATCCCTCAAGGCGAAGATAATGATCATTTGCATAAACTGAGAAAGTTTCCTTGCATCCATTTTATTTATTTATTCACTTATTTTGAATCTAGGGCTTTGTTAATGCTAGGCAAGGAGTCTATCCTGAACTACAACTCCAGTTCTTCGCACTTTTCTTTGACTGGTCTTGGACTTGGAATCCTCCTGCCTCAGCCTTTTAAGTCAGTGAGGTTATAGGTGTACAAAACTATGCTTGGAAGCCATTTATAGTTAGTATAGCCTTTTGACCCTGGTTAACTATTCAAATTTCTGTCATCATAGATTAATATACTTGTTCTTGAATTTAATGGAATTATACAGAGTGTGGTTTTTTACATGTCTGGCTTCTTTTTCTCAAATTTTTCAGAGCCAACTGTCTTGTTATATTTATTAGTAGTTCAATTTCTTTTATTAGTAAATAGTGTAAATATGCCACAAATTTATTCATCTTCTGTCAAACATTTGACTAATATATATATATATATATATAACAATGTTATGAGCATTCTTATATATGTCTTTTGTGCACATATATCAGTCCATTCATGTCTCTTGAACTAGCATTTCTGGGTCATAAAGTAGGTGTATGTTTATCTCTGGCAACTTCCTTTATTGTATCTTGATTATTTTTATTTCCCTTCCCCGTTCCCTCCACTTTCTCTTCCCCTCTCCACAGTCTGTCTTCTCACTCTCTTCCATCTCTCAACTCTGATACCTTTTGCTACGCAGTTTCCAACACGACTGGACCAGTTTAGTTGATCCTCCTTCTCTCAGTATCTGCGAGCTGTTTGTTCCATACTTGTAAACACATGCTATTGTCAATCTTTTTAATTTTAGCCATTCTGATGAATGTTTAGTAGTATTTAATTGTAGCTTTAATTTGTATTTTTTGATGAGTAGTGATGTTGAATACCTTTTCTTGTTTGTCTTCCTTTTGGATTTCATCTTTCCTGACATATCCAAAGTCTTCTAGTGACTTTTATTGTTGTCATTGTTGCTGTTTTGTTTTTTCTTATTGATTTTATAGAATTTTTTCTATATTTTTGAAACATACTTTGTTAGAAGCAAGTATTTTCTCCCAGACTTTAATTTGATAGATTATTATTTGAGGAATAAAATTCCTAATTATAATGAAGACTGATTTATCTCTTTATGATTGTTTTTGTGTAATGTTTAAGAAATATTTGCCTACTCCATAAAATATTTTCATATATCTTCCTCTAGAAATTTACTTATTTACATTTTCACGTGTGTGTCTATTATAGACTTTAAAATGCTTCTGTTTTGGGTCCTAGTCATTTTATAACAAAAGCTAATTAGGTCTTAATTTGAAATGTTGGGTGTAATCACTTTGGCACCTTTTGTTTTATGTGGTACTGATACAAAACACTCATTCTCCCTTGTCTCTGTAATGTTTATTTAGAGGTCTGTGATGGCCAAGGCAAAACACGTTTATGGTGACAGGCCTCTCAGGGAAAGTGACACTGGACTCTGAGCTTGTTGTTTTAGCCACAAGTTGTCAGCAAGTCACCTATGCCCCATGGCCTATAATAATCTTGTTAGGTACTTAACCTCGGTGAGAAATGGAGTACTATATAAGAAAGGCTAGGGTAGGAAGAACAGGAATGTTAAGATAGCTTGTGTTTGAGCTGATGTCTTTGGACAAATAGTCCTGGTATTTTAAATACCTTAGTCCATGTACGTGGGGAAGGAAGAATTCCATGGCTGGAGGGATTAGTCACTTTAAAGCTTGCTTTTTTGTTTGTGATACTGAGGATTGAACTTTAGGCCTTCACACTCAGCCACATTGCATCCTTTTTAAATTTTTTATTTTGAGATGGGGTGGGGGGGGTGTCTTGCTAAGTTGCTCAGGCTGGCCTCAAATTTGGAATCTTCCTGCGTCAGCCTCCCAGAGGGTTGAGATTACAGGTGTGCACCACCACAACAGCTGATTTTTGTTTTTTAAATCTTTCTTTCCCCAGAATCAGCAGTAACACAGAGTAGATAATTGAGGCATTTGAAATTAATTTGGAGTCTCTTTCAGTTCTGGCCTTGTAGGATTTATAATCTACATAGGAAGGCATTAAAAAACATAATTTAAATTCTCTGGAACAACAGTTAACTCAAGAGAGGAATCCTATCACTGACATTGTGCCCTTTACTTGACTTTATGTATATTTTTGTCATATTTTCTTTCTTGGGTCTTGCCTGTAAAGTAGGGAAAATTGTAAATGCTATGAGGTAAAGTTTCATTACTGGGCTGATTGCTTGATGTTCTATATTCTCTTTCCTTTCCTTCTTTTCTTCCTTCCTTCCATCTTTCCTTCCTTCCTTCCTTTCCTTCCTTCCTTCTTTTTTTGGGAATTGAACCCACGGAGCACTAAGGTATTCCTAGCCCACTTAGTTTTATTCTTGAGGCATGATCTCACTTGTTTATTGCTCACTCTGGCCTCAAACTTGTGAACCTCCTGCTTCACCCTTCCAAATAACTGGGATTTCAGGTGTGTACCACTGTGCCTAGTTTGATGTTGCATTTTTTTGAAGGACCATATGCAAACAAGAATAGCTCACAAGACAGTCCTCCCTGCAGTCAAGGAAGGGAGTGGCAGCATCTGAATAAAAGTTATCCTGGATTTTCCCAGGAAGCTAGGACCTGAAATGGACATTCAGGACATTTGAGTAAAACTCCATTCAAGGAAGAAGCTTTTTTTTTAAATTTTTTGTTTGGCTCTTTTATTTTTTAAGCTATTAGAGTTTCCTTGAAGTTAAGAGGAATAACTTCTTTATTATTAGAAGTGTCAAAGCAAAGACTGTACTGTAGGGACTACTAGAAGAAACACAAGCATCAGGTTGAGGAGGCAGGAGTGGGAACTTAGTCAAGGTAGCTACTTAATTTTAATATTCTAATAGTGTTAGTTATAGGGATCCATTTTCATCTTGCACAACTCTTCTTGTGGCAGTAGAATTTCAGGAATGATTATTTGTGATGGTGATAAAAAATTATCAAAGAAATTTTCAGAAATGGTATATAATACTTCTTTGCCCCATTTCAAAGTCTCAATGTTAATGTTGCAATAGTCTCTTTTCAAAGATTTACTTAAAAGTTCAAATGGATATTTTATGTATTTACTTATTTATTTAGAGAGAGCATCTCACTCTGTAGTGCAAGCTGGTCCTGAACTCCTAGCAACCCTCCTGCTTTAGCCTCCTGAGTTCTGACAACCCTAACAGGGTTGTGTCACCACAGCTGGCTATTATGTGGTGATGGGGGATTGAACCTGGGGCCCTGCACTTTCTACACAAGCACTCTAATCACTGAGCTATGCCTCCAGCCCCCAAAGTGCATATTTTATATAAGAAAAACTATTTTTTTTAGTGGTGTGTGGATAAGGAAGTCAAGTTTATTGTGGTCAGATATAAAGGAATTCAGAAACAGCTTTCTGGTGCATCTCTGAGCTCCAGCATCACTGGCAAATTCGATATAGGATGCTTCCTTAAATTTGGCACTTAGCTCTCCTGTGTATATTTCCTACTGGGAAAACAGACCAGCGAGTGGAAATCTAAACCTAAAGGAAAATTTTGTTATGTAGTACTCTTAACTGAATAATAATTACTTAATACTATTATGAGATACAACTTACATACTATACAGTTCATCTATAAAGTATACAATTTAGAAGTCTTAACATATTGATAGATTTTGCAGCCATCAATATAATTAGAATTTTTTATTACCAATTCTTCCTCCCCTCAAACACCCTGTACCTCTTAGCAGTCACCCTATTTCATCTCCAGGCATCATGTAATCTGCTTTCTGAATACAAGAGCCTTTTCTCCTTAGCTATGAACACTCTTGGGGAAAATTTGAAGCTATGTTGGCCACTTATACCTTATAAAGACCCTAGTTGGTGCTGTCAAATGGGAACCGTGTGTTTTTCTTTGCTAACTTGTAAATAAATTACAAAATGACTGATTAAATAAGTACTTAAAAAGCTCCACCTAGCAAAGGTGCCATCTCAAAAAATAAACAATAGAATAAGGAAACTAAAGCTTCACTTTGGGATTTGCACAAAGAAATCCATTAATTACATCTGGAGCACATCAGTTACAGTGGGAGAGGTCATTGAGAAGTCATATTGTCTTCTCCTAATTTGGAACACAATCTGTCTCATCCTGGTTGGGCTCTGTACTTTGTTGTAAATTTATTTATTTATTTATTTATTTACTTACTTACTTATTTTTTTAATACTGGGGATGGAACCCAGGGCCTTCACACTGAGTTACATCCCCAGCCCACTTTTTAAATTGTTTATTTTGTGGCAGGATCTCACTAAGTCACTAAGTTTCCCAGGCTGGACTTGAACTTGTGATTTTCTGCTTTAGCCTTCCAGCATGCTGGGATTACAGGCCTGAGTTTCTGAGCCCAGTTTCCTTGTAATTTTATGAACTTGAAGTTGCTTGAAGTTTTTTTTGGCTTAATAATTGGGATGAAGGTATTCATAGTAATGTATGTCTGAAACAATATATCTTGGAGCTTTTGATCAACATCAGATCTGTTTTTTTCAGTAATACTTTCAAAATAAATATTTCTATATTCTGAGAAAAAAACTAAAAAAGCTTTTGCTGCTCCTAGGCATATTCAATAAGGTTCTACTTTCAGTTGGGAATTAGTTTACCATTATGCACTACTATCTTTATATGAGCTTTATATTCTTATAAAGACTTTTATGTTTAGGAGATAAATGTACTTTAACTTTAATTGAACTGGCCTTTTGTATTAAGTATTTCTTAATACTTAGAAGGACAATTGTATGGCCTGATTTCGATGGTTTTAATGTGTCTGTGAAATTATGAATGCTAAGATAGACAGATCTCCTTTTTTCTCTTGGAAGCTGTGCTCAGTTACTTCTGGTATTAATTACAACATGCACATGGACCATTTAAAATGTTACTGAGATATATTTAAATGTCATTGACAGTTGCTCATGTGAAAGCTTTGAACTAGGTTTTTTTTTCTGTTAAGAATCCTTTCAGTGTGCAGTTGAAAGTTTCAGGTATTTTTTTTTTCAACTTAAAACAAAAACACTATCACTTGCAGAAAAGTTGCAGTGTGATACAAAAAAAACTTGTTTTTCTCTTTCCGAAAGATTTGTAAGTTGCTGACATGATCCCTATCATTCTCGAATACTTTAGCGTATATGTCCTGTTGTCTGCTTAACCATGATACAACTGTCAAAACTAGGAAATCAGTATTGATACACTGCTCCCATTAAGTTCTCAGATCTCATTCCCAGGTGTTTTTCTCAGTCATTCTTTACTGCAAGAGGATTCAGCTCAGAATCACATATTGTACTTATTTGTAATATCTCTTAACTCTCCTTCAGTCTGGAACAGTTCCTCAATCTTTCATGACCTTGAAACATGAGATTAAAAGTCAGTTGTCTTGTAAACTATCTCTCAATCAGAGTTGATTTTGTTCCTCATGGCTTGATTCAAGTTATATATGTTTTTGGCAGAAATAACAAAAGTGATGCTGTTTTCTGTTATCAGGTGACATGTCAGTTTTATTTGTCTCAATCTTGATGATTTCATTTCATTTTGCTCTGTCATAATAATATCAACTAGACTTCTCCACTGTGTAGTAATTTTTCATCTTTGTAACTAACAAGATTTTGGGAGAGAAACACGTTGAAACTATAGAAATACCCTGTTTGTCATTAGACTTTCAACTTATTCATCTATTTATTGGTATCAAATAGACTAATAAATGTGTTGTTTCAGTGAGTCATAAAACACTATTGTTATTATTTTAATGCACCTTTGTCCCATATTTGACCAGTGAAAACATCTTCATGGTGGTGTATGTATCTTTGCAAGATATTCTCTTCATTCTATCAGTGCTTCTGTGCTTCCTGGCACAGTGGAATGTCCTAGGCTTACCTTGTACTTTCTTGGCTCCAATCCAGAATCAGCCATTTCCCCAAGGAGCCAGGCTCGTTTAAGCAGCAGATGATACTTAGAAGTTAATATCTGGTTGCTGGAAGCTGTCATAGCGTCACTGCTTCCAGGTGCTTTCAGCAGACATGGCTAGGGACTGTATTTATGTACACTCATACACATGTCTTTATACCTGTATTTAATGTCACTTATCTATAGTAGGAGCCAAGGGTTCACGCCAGCACCTTGGACTCCAGTGTAGTACAGCAGATTTCCATATTTGTAATGCTTTTCACCAACAGAGGAAAAGCCTGGTTGGTATTTATTATATTCACATATTTGATCAATTCCTCTTTGTACATCAGTAGCCAATCTTGCTTTGCCACTGCTAACTCCTCAGCACAGATGTTCTTCTTTCCTGCCTTGGGTCTGGTGTCTTGCACCATGGCCACCACTCTGTGTGAATACTCTTCTCAACGGCTTGGGCTTTAGTACCCACATGTAAGACTAAGTCTAACAATTCTAGCACTTTGCCTGCCCAGTCCTAGGCATGGAAGTTATCTTTACTCCATTTAGGCTTCATGCTGCCAACTCCTGCTCTGCAACGTGGGTGCCCAGGAACTTTGCTTACTATTTATTTATTTATTTATTTATTTTGAGGCAGAGTCTCACTCTGAAGTCCAGGTTGATCTTGAATTCACTGTGTAGCCCACACTAGCCTACAACTCAAAGTAGTCCCCCTGCCTTAGCATCTCAAGAGCTATAATTACAGGCATGCACCACCATGCCCAGCTAGCGTATGGTGCTGGGAATCAGTGTGGGGCCTCATGCCTCTTAGACAAGTGCTCTAATCACTGAGCTACACCCTGTGCCCCTTATAACCATATGTGTATTTTCCCTACTTTTATATTGTTGCTAATCTCTAATAGCTGATATATTAAACTTTTAAAATTAGAATGGTATATAAATACAGTGACTAAATTTTTCCAACCAGAAATTGGAATATAACCTGGTTACATATATACTATTTTAAATAAGTATTATCCTGAACAATTTTAGGTAAATGATCTCCATGACAATGCAAAAACAAGAGAAATTTTAAATTTCTAGTTATAGAAAAGTATCTTCTATTGAATCAGCCTTCACATGGATAACAAACAATTATAGATTCCAAACAAAATACAAGGAAAAAAACTATTACCTGAGGGCATAGAAACCACACAGCATATTTTTTATGAGTTTTTGCCTAGGTCAGGCCCATTTTAGCTTCAGTTCGGCTAAAACGTGGTTAGAAAACCAATAGTTCTACTGGCTTTAGAAATCGTAGCAAGCCAGATGTGGTGGCACATGCCTGTAATCCCAGCTACTCAGGAGCCTTAGGAGGAAGATCAGAAGTTCTAGGCCATCATGGGCAATTTAGTCAGATCATGTCTGTATGTTGTGCTGGGGAATCAAACTTAGGGCCTTGTGTTTGCAAGGCAACCGCTTTAACCACTGTGCCATTCCTCCAGTCATCACTGAAAGACTTTTACAAGGATGATCATTTTCCAGTTAATCATGAAGAAAACAAATAAAACCCAGTTGAGAGTCAGTCCACAAAGTATCTGACCCATACTTCTCAAAACTGTCAGGGTCATCAAAGTAAGGCAAGTCTGAGAAGCTATCACAAACAAGAGGAGCCTAAGGGAGACACAGTTACTAAGTGCAGTATGAGAAAGCCTGGTGTGGTGATGCCTGTATCCCAGCCCTTGGAAGGCTGAGGCAGGAAGATTACCATAAATTTGAGACCAGCCTGGGCTATATAGTGAGTTCAGAGGGGAAAAAGTGTGTGTGTGTGTGTGTGTGTGTGTGTGTGCGCGCGCGTGCGTGTGCACGTGCACCTTGCCTGAGATATAAAAAGAACATTAGACGAAAACTAAGGAAATCCAAATGCTGAGATAGTAACAACATACTCGTATTTGTTCATTAACTGTATTAAAAGTACAATACTAATGTAAGATGTCAGTAAAAGAGGAAAACAAGTTTGGAGTGTACAGGAACTTGCTATACCATCTTCATAATTTTTCTGTAAATCTAAAACTTCTCTAAAATATAAGGGCTTGTTTAAATAAGGAAAAAGTCATAGTAGCCCAGACTGGAAACAGTGTAAGTGTTCCCCAATAGGAGAACGGATAAGCAAACTGGTGTATTCATATAGTGGAATACAACTTAATAATAAACATGAAAGAACTATAGTAACACCATAAAATGGATGTATCTCAAGAACATTTTGTGGAGGGAAAGAAACCCCAGTGAAATAAATTACACTGCATGTCTGCTCATTTTTATAAAAATTTAGAATAGGCTAGTCTGTGATTGAAAACCTCAGAACAATAGTTTTCTCTGGAGTAGTAGTTTGGGATTGACCAGGAAGGGATGTGAGAGAACTTTTCTGGGATAATACTCTGTACCTTGATGGAGATTTGCATTATACAAGGGAATCATTAGACTTTTTAAGAAAGTCATTTAATGTTGCCTTTAAGACCTGTGCATTTCCCACTATATACATTTTACTTTAAAATCTTATAAACAAATATGGAATTCTAGTTAATAATATGCCGAAGCGTTAGGGGTGAAGCATAAGGAATTCTGCAACTTCTTTTGAAATGCATCAAGTAATATGGATTGATAGATGAATACAGTTAGGCCAGGTGAAACAATACATGATTGAGCAAAAATAGCATGAGATGATCACAGGCTCTAGTTGGTGGTAACACACATGTTCCTGTGTAGTTCTCCTAACTTCTCTTTCTATATCTTTGCAAATGTTCATCATACAATATTTGAGAAGAAGCTGAGCATAGGGGCAGATGGCTGTGCTCCTGATAATTCCAGAGACTGGGGCAGGAGAGGCTTGACCTCTAAGCCACCTGGGAAATACAGAGAGCGGCAACATAGCAAGGCTCTCATCTCATAAAAATAAAGATAAAGGATACCTGCGGTTGTATTTGGGTCCTCATTTTGCTTAGTGTTCTTGGGATAAGTGGCACTCTGGCTGAGAAGTCTGAGTGATACTGCTGCATCAGTAATTCTATCCTTCTCTTTCAGGTACTTTTGAGTAGAGAATAGCGGAAGTGTAGGCTTGCTCTGAAAGAGAAATTCTACTGCTAAGTTTCCCAAGTCATATCCTTATTAAATCGGGAAAGCTAAACTCTGTGGAAATGAACACTAAGTAACTAATATTTGCACCCTTTCTTTTCAGATATACAACCAAATGTGGACCTGAAAAGCACTCAAGAGCAGCCTGTTCCCACAGGTAATGTCAGGTCCTTCCTCTTTAGAGATGTATGTTTCCTGAAAATAACTTCTTTCTTTCACCCTGGCTGGTCCTGAACTCACTATGTAGTCCATGGTAGCTTTGGACTCACAGCAATCTTCCTGCCTCAGCCTCCCGAATACTGGGATTACAGGTGTGCGCCACCATGCCCAGTTTATGTGGTGCTGGGGAATTGATTTCAGAACTTTGCGCTTGCTAGGCAAATTTTTAACCACTATGTCATTCCTCCAGCCCCGGGAATGTTATTCTGGTTGCAGTAAAAATGCTATGGAAATGTGCTTTTTAAAAAATATAATCAGCTCTTCATGATTTAAAAAAAAAACTTTTCCACTTAGGTCATATAAATTCTTTAGCATCATAAGGCCACACCATATACTACAGTATTCCCTGATGTGGATAACTGCTTCTAGTTTTTTTTCTTTTTAAAATTTTCAACTCTTTGGTCTTGATAAAGAGTTAGCTTAGCTGGGTGTGGTGGCACATGCCTGTAATCCTAGCATTTTGGGTGGCTAAGGTGGAAGAAAGGCAAGTTCAAGCTTAACCTGGCAATTTAGCAATTTGACCAGACCCTATCTAAAAATATATAGAGAGATATATAGGTATAGGTATAGATATGGATAAATGGACTGGGGCTGGGGATGTAATTCAGTCTAAAGGCTCTGAGTTCAATCTCCAGTTTGAAGAAAAAAAGATTAGCTAAACTTGAAAGATTTATGCTTCACTCTAGAACAGTAATCAGCAAATATCAGATATTAAGTAGTATCAGATAGTAAATGCTTTAGACTTTGCAGGCCACGTGTGCTCACTGTCCTGTCATTGTCTCATGTTCTTTGTATTTAAAAAAATATATAAGATGTATGAGGGCTGGAGGAATGGCTCAGCAGTTAAAGCGCTTGCTTAGCAAGCGCTGAGTCAAGTGCTAAGTACCTGAGTTCGATTCCCCAGCACCACATAATCTGGGCATGGTGGCGCATGCCTGTAATCCCAGCACTCAGGAGGCTGAGGCAGGAGGATTATTGCCCTGAGTCCAAGGCCAGCCTGGGCTCCATAGTGAGTTCAGGACCAGCCTGGACTACAGAGCGAAACCCTGTTTCAAAAAAAAAAATATATATATATATATGATGTAAAAACCGTTCCTCCTTCCTGGGCCCATGCAAAAATAGGCCAGGTCCAACTTGGCCCTTGAGCTATAATTCACTGACCTTTCCTTATAATAAACTGTAAGCACTTAAAGCAATTTGTCTTCTTAAAATAACTTCTACTTTTCTTCATTGATTAATTCACCTTGTTTGAATCAAAACTTATGTTGAATTACAAAATTTATTGCTTACTTGAGTTTTTATGTTATCGTGAGTTGTAACCCATATTACTTGAACCTGAACCTCATATTAATTGTTCAGGTACACTCTGTATTTTAATTATTTAAGGATCAAGTAAAGTCAACTGCTGCTCAGAAGGGTATATTAGGGTTTTATAGAATATATATTAGAATATTTAGAAATTAGAATTTTATGTATTTATAAATCAAAAAATTGAGTCTATGGTGACTGCATTTTTCAGGGGCTCTTAGTTATAGATTTTATGAAATATGTTTCTATTTTTCTTTGGCATTTCAATAAATGTTCTGCTCTGTGTGTTAGTCTTGGCTGCAGGTGAACAGAGCATGGCTGTAGAATGTATAGTCAAACACATCCCCTTACTTTGACCCTGCTTAGATATCACCTTTCTCTTCTTTCTTTTTCTTTTTGTTCTGACTTTTCTTTCTCCCTTCCCCCCTCCTTCTCATCCCTTATTGGAAATTGAACCCAGTACCTAGAACATGCAATACAAATACTCTACCACTAAGCTACTTCCAGTTTGGGATTCAGCATCTTTGAGTATTTGTTGCTTAATAGGTATCCAGTAACTCTTTTATTGAATATTAAGAAAGAATTTGATAGAAAGTGATTAACTTTTCAGTTCATTTCTTTTGCCATTATCTTTTTGTTATGCTTATATGTAAAAATAATCCCAGCTATATATTTCTCATTTTACTTCTAGCATTACCAATAAAATTATGCTTCTGTTAAACTTTTTAACAATCTGACAGTGTCTGTAAGCACACTTTCATTGTACTGTTCCTTTATGAGCTCCCATGGCATTTTCTAATTCCTTTCGTTCGTCTCTCAAGTCCACCTCACATTGTGGTTGAGGGCTTCTCTTAAGTATTTTCAAAGTATAAACTCCTTGATGTTAGGTATCATAACTTACTCATCTATAACCCTGCCAACATTTAGTAAATGTTCAAAGAAATAAAGGACCTTAGGGGCCTCTTTTCCACAGAAGCATATATATGATGTGAACAAAGGAGAGAATAGGATTAGGAATACAGAAATCTTACTTTTTTTTAAGGGCAGACTAGACCTGAACTCACTATGCAGCCCATATTGACCTCCACTCATGGCAATCCTCCTGCCTTAGCCTCCTGAGTACAGGAATTACAGCTATGAACCAACACACTCAGCATAACAGATAATAGACTTTCTCTTAAGAAGACATCTTCCCCAGATTGGAGTACACCATTGTTTTTAGGCTCCATATTTCTTTTTATTGTATATTGTATATTAATACTTCCTGGACATAAATAACAACCTTCTGGAGATCACAGATATCAATGAAGGAAGGATTGCTGTCCAGAGAACCTTGTGTATGGTTCTAAACTGTAAAGGAGTTGTGTGAAGCTAAACATTAAATGTGGGTATACTTAGCATATATCTACTTAAAAGCCTTTAAGTTGCTTGCATGCTTAACGTTGCTTTATCTCTTAGAAGGTCCAGCAGTTTTGAGTGACTACAATTTAGCCAAACCTCATGAAACAGAAAATGTGGACAGTGTGGAAGCCCCAGAAAATGAAGATGATGATACTGGAGGTGAGCCATAGTGCGCAGACCAAGGCCTGATGGTTGTGTGTGTGGTAACGGTTAGGAAGAAGTGATCAGCTTTCCAAGAAGACTTCCACTTGTGGAAGTCATTTCAGTTTGTTCATTTCACAAATGTTTGCATTTAATGGTTTGTTATAAGGTATGAGCAAATGCTGAGAATTTAAGATGCTCGTTCAATGCTCAAGTTCTATTTATTTTTTAATGATCATTTTACTCTTTTCCATTATAAAAGTAATACCTGTTCATTATATAAAGTTTCTCTGGAGTGTTTTCCAATACCAACAGCCAGTTCTTCAGTTCTCTCCAGATAATAACGAGCTGCAGTCACTGTTAGCTCCAATTCTGCCAATTGGGGTGACGGTACAACCTTTTTTATTAGTCACTTGAGAATTCTAATGCAAAGATTTATAGTTATTATACACAATTGCTTGCTTAGAAATAATTCCTGTTTCTAGCACTTGTAGTTATGGCCCTAGTCATACAAGTGTTGCATCTGGCAGAAAACAGAAACTTAAGAAAAACAAAAAGAATTATCAGCCAGATATAGTGGCACAAATCTCTAATTTCAGTATTATGAGGCTGAGGCTGGAGGATCAAGCCCAGACTGAGCAATTCAGCAAATGAATAGCAAGACTCCATATCAAAAAAATTTTTAAGGGAGGTTGGGTGGGATTCAGCTTAGTGCAAAGGCATTCGTTACCCCTCTTCCCTAGATCCACCCCAGAGCAGAGGAGTCTACGTAGTGGAGACACTCTTTTTACCTTGTGTTGAGTGTGAGCACACTCCTGTGGACATGTGTAAACCACAGCCTCGTTGTCATACCTCACTCTATTTAGACAGTGTTTCATCTTCACACCTCCACTCTCTACCAGACTGCTTCACTGAGGAGATTATCTCTTCACCCATTTGAAGTTATGGGCCATTCTTAAACCAATGAAATGTGGCTCTGTGTCCAGTTGGTGCAGTTGTCTTCTGTGTTATGGTACTCTACTATTTGTAAAGCCCAGTCAAGAGTCAGCTCTCTCTCTGCCAAAACCCATTTGTAGCTCTCTGAGGCTGCTAGCGCAATGATGAAGTGCAGGGCCTTCTGCCAGGGCACCGTGTTGGTCTCTGACTTCTGGTTGGTAGAACAGTTTGTTGGCATCTTGTGCCTCAGGAATACTCTAAATCAGCCCATCTTCTGCATTGCTGCAGCACCACCCCCCCATCACCACTCATCTCATGGCCCAGGTGGCCAGTGTCATGTCCACTCATTAGTTCCAAAGGCCCTTTGAACCTAGAAAGGCATTTTTTGCTGGCTTTACTATGTCCTGCTATAATAACTTCCTCAAATTACTGTAGTGATTTTCGCAGTGCTGTGCCACATATGAGAATCCCTTTAATAGCCAAGTTTCCACTGTCTTCTTGCCTTACCCTGTGACAGGGCATTGGTCTTTGCCTACTGCTCAGTAGAAAAACAGACTGAGGCATTTATTATTGTTTATCATTGCTAGGAACACAACAGGTAATTCGCGTTCTTCAATCAGATATTTAAGATGTCCCTTTATCTCAGGACTGTCATTTAAAGCCAAGCAGTCTTGGTCAGTCAGTGAAGGGTTACTTCATTGGGCAGTGTCCAAGTGATGGTAGAATGCAGCTTCTCACCCAGTTCCAGGGTCAGTGCTGAGGAAAAGAGCCTCTTTGCTTATCTGTATCTCCTCCTTCCTTTTCCAGGTAGCATGACCCTGTATAAACTATTTCCACTCCTAGGCACTGTTGTTCCTGTTACAGAGCGTTTTCTTGACATCACTCAAGGCATCATGGGTATCTTCGGTTTTAAAATTCTTTTTGTCCTCCATAACAGCAGTTACCACCAATGCCTGGAGAACTTCCATTGTCATCTCAGTCTGCACCTTTATCTTGTCAATTCTCACATTTCTTTATTCTCTAATCTAACAGAATCCTCTGTTAAGGCTTTGCCAGCAAGTTTTGCTATCACAGAGCATGAAGTTCTCGTGTTGAGAGGTCCAAGAGATTTTTCTTCTCCACCCTTCATCTGTAAAACAGTTTTGAGTCCCGAGTGAGAGGGCGGGCCAAAGGACTCTGGCCCCTCTGTAAGTCTTTATCATGATTAATTTGTCTATTTCTCCAGGTGATTCAAGATTAGATTTCTCCTGTAATCTTCGTCTTCTGGCTTTAAATTTTTTTCCCATTTAGACTAAGTAAAGCAAACTTGATCGGACCCCTTAATATAGGACAATCAGCAAGAGGTCCCTTTCATTCACCCAGCTTTAAATAATGCTGTATGAAGATCTCACTGAGCCCCTTCAATGTCTGTTTTATTAATCTCATTTCTTAATAATTCACCACCTTGCTGGGTTCCCTGACTCACTTCCTTGCTGGCTTTTCTTTGTTTTGTCAAGATTTCATTTAATTTATTTCTTTATAACTACTTTACAACATCCTCCTTGATATGATGACTCCTTTGGCTCTCCTTTCTCCATTTTCTTGTGAATTAATCTGACATTTTTTGTAGCATCTGTAAGATACATGAGGGAACCTGTGGCACAAATTCAATGAGAGTTTTTGGATTATTCCTTAATTTTTGGTTCCATAAGGTGTCCATGCAAGAGGACCCCCTGTACCAATTTCACTTTCTTAGCTTCTCTAGCTGTCTAGTGGGCATTCATATATCTCAGTAACTGTATTTATGTTATTTTCTGTGTTTTTAATACTCTGGCGTCTGAGGGCTTTGCAGACCCAGAGAGGGTGGTGGTGTGGGGGGTGTGGGGGGGAGCGGTGTCGGGTAGCCATTTATTTCTTAGAGACAGTAAAGGTCTGTGGTTGGGAGGATGTGTTTCATATGCAAACCAAGCAATCCTGAGCCCATGCCTCCAGTTACTAATAGTTCCCCTCCTAAGACCAGGTAATAGACAACTGAAGACCATCCTTATTCTCAGACCTAAGAGTTTTCAAATTAATTTACCCTGGGCATATTACCCTGCCATGCTTACCTTTCCCACAGACCCCAATAAAGGCTCTGGTCTAAGCTTTTTCCTCAGCCCTCTTTTCTGCCTCCTGGCCAACAGGAGTGCTTTCCCTGTGACCCTGCATGGCCTAGGAGTACAGTAACTCCTCTTTGGGACCTGTGAGTATAATAAACTTCTTTCTTCCAATAAGCTTCTTCCTTCTAAGCCTCGTTCTCATTTTCACTATGGATGGATTGATTTATTGTGTCATATGCAGCATGTATGTACTCTCCTTTTTTCTTTTCTTTTCTTTTTTTTTTTTTTTTTTTTTGAGACAGAGTCTCACTGTATAGTCCAGGCTGGTTCTGAGCTCAGTAAGTAGCTCAGAATAGCCTTGAACTCACAGCAATCCTCCTGCCTCAGCCTCCCAAGTGCTAAAATTACAGGCATGTGCCACCACGCCCAGCTTATGTGGTGCTGGAGAATTGAACTCGGGTACTCAGCGCTTGAAGTAGAGCTTGCAAGGTAACTGCTTTAACTGCTGAGCTATTCCTCCAGCCCTGCTGCATATATACCCTTAGATACCATTTTAACTACAGCATTAGTCATGAGCTGGTGGCAAGCATATTCAGCAGGTGAATATCCTGTCAGAAAGCTAGTTCTGTATGCCTTATGTGTATAGCATATAATTTGCTTCATTTGGGGTGTTATTTTTAGGTAGAGTTGTCGAGTCCACTTCTCATGGTAACCAGTACGTAGTTTTGATTTTATTTATTTTCTTCTCCAAGTGCTGTGAATTGAACCCAGGGACTTTGCACTGAGGTGCATTTCCAGCCCTGTCCTTTCTGTATTTGAGACAAGTTCTTACTGTAAGTTGAACTATAAGTTGCTAAAGCTGGGCTCGAACTTGAGAACCTCCTGTCTATTTGTCCATGAGTGCTGGGATTACAGATGCACACCACCTTTTCTGGCTTCATAGTAGCTTTTTCTCTAATCCACCAGTCTGGCAGTTCCGTCAGGAATGCCTGTTGTGTGTCTGGGAAATGTAGAGCTGTCTATGATTGTTCCACAGCTTGAAATGGGTCCTGTGTAAACCTAAACACGTTGTTTCATTCTGTAGAGTTTAAAACCCTAAGCTGTGAGGTTGAGCGTAGTTCAGCAGTAGAGCACACACTTAGCATCCATGAAGCCTTAGTTTCCACCCCCAGAACCACAAAAAGAGAACAAAAGAATGAAGATACTGTCTGTAATATTTTTTTTTACTTACATAATCTATTTTAGTAAGGATTCTTCAGGAAGCTGATGATACCGATTTGCAAAATAAGTAATTCTTTCACCCACACTCCCTGGTTACTGAGGGTTTCCCTGACAACCCAGTTACTGTTGTAACACAGAGGGTCGTTGGCTGCCTAAGGAAATGCAAGTTGATGAGAAAAAAATGAACTATGTAGTCCTTTCATTAGTGTCATCAGCATGCCACTACTGCAGATAATTGGGAGTATTTACTGCCTCTCTCCTTCCACCCTACACTGACTAGTATTTTAGGCCTTTTCATTCCTAGATACTTACATTACCAAGAGCTATAGTTAGCCCATAGTAGGCGTGCAATACATATTTGTTGAGTAAATGACTAAATATACGTCTCAGGTTAATTATATGAATATATATTTGTGTATCTTACAAGAAGAAAAATAGCTTCTCAGGATCTTTTTCTTTTGTCTTTGATTGTTTAAGACAAGGAAGTTAGAGTCTTTGACTAAAACTTCTGAGATTCAGGACTGGGGGTGTAGCTCAGTGACTAGAGTACTTGCCTAGCAAGTGTAAGGCCCCAGATTCAGTTCCCCAGCACCACGTAAGCCAGGTGTAGTGGTGCACGCCTGTAAACTCAGCACTTGGGAGGCTGAGACAGGAGTATTACCATGTGTTTGGGACCACCTTGGGGCTACATAGTGAGTTAAGGACTAGGCTGGACTACAGAGTGAGATTCTGCCTCAAAAATAAATAAATAAATAAATAAATTTTCTGAAATTCAAATCACAGCTTCAACTAACATTCCAACTCTGCCGAGCTATACATTAATTTGTACCAGTTTTTAACCACAAAGACAGAAAAATGCTGCCTGGTACAGGATGTGGTCACTTGTGTTGAGGAAAGGCGTATGGTATAACAGCTTCATGAAACTTCTTGAAGTTGACATCCATGGAGTCACCTTCAAAATGAAGCAGACAATAGTTGGGCCTTTGGCTTGTACTTTCAGAATTAGGGCTTTTGAGTTCTGGTAAGTAATATGACTAAGTTTGTGTTTGAAATAGTGATTACTATACAATGACTGGTCTGAGAATTTGTCATTCATGTAGAATTTCCCCTGGGCTCAAAAGTAAGTTTAATTAGTTTTCTGGTAGCTGGGGAGAGAGAGATTAAATGCCCCAACGTAAACAAGAAACGTAACCATTTTTATGCCACAGTAGGAGTTATACAAAAACTCAAATAATACATCACCTTTTAAAGAACCTATCCAGTAGACTGTAGGCCTCTATATATTCTAACTCTCTTCTGGAAGTGTGGCCAGAAGAAAAGAAAAGCAAGTCAACCTTTGTAGTCTGTTTAGTTTGGGTTCTCCTTGACTAATGTAGCTGCCATTTCTGTCACCTTACTTCCTACTACATGTCAATGAATTAATGGAACATCTGTGCATATAAATTATTTTCCCCAGTTGCTAGGGGCCTGGAATTGTTGTGAAGTCCTTAGTAGAGACTAGAAATATGATCAATCATTTCAGACAATTTGGGAAAGAGAGTAAAAATAGTTCTTTCCTTCTAGGACTAATTTATAAAGAAAGAACAGGCTAACTTTAGTGTTGAAAGATTATTCCATTCTTTTATAATAAACTTCCAAGCCAATTACTTACTATTGAAGTTAACAGGTAATGTTGGACATATACCTCTGGAAAAGGTGGTTACAGGTTCCTACTTTTAAAATAGATATAAGATGATTCATGTGTTTAAATTATATTGCTAAATTATAAAAACAACAGAATTGGAAAGTAGCATCTACCTGTTTCATAAGGTACTTCTGACATGTGCAGCACAAGAGAATATTAAAACTGAAGCTAATATTATACTTTTAAAATAATTAGGAAGTCCAGCTATCACATATTAATAATTGTAGAAAATATGCTTTAGAAAATCTTATTTAAAGGAGGCATTTTTAAATATATCCTGTGACAAGTTTTAGAAATGAAGACCTGTCTGGAGTGTTTTAAATTCAGAATAATTATAATGATGCTTAATTTACATCTTATAGAAGTGAAGTGGCATGTGCATCTTTGTAAGTCTCCAGACCTTAATAAATTTTTAATAAAAATTTTAGAGCCTGAGAAAAGCTATCTTTTTTTTTCCCTCTTGTAGAAATGCAGACTTTTCCCAGGGTGGTGGTGGGGGGAGTGTTTATCTAATTTTGAAAAATGAAATAAAAATATTTGGGAAAAAATTTAAAAATATTAACGTTTAGCATAAACTCACTTGTTTCCCATTCTTCACAGTATATTAGTAGGAGTTGGAAAACTTATTTTCTGTGAGGAGCCAGATAGTGAATATCTTAGGCTGTGTGAGCCATGCAGTCTCAACTGCAGCACCTCAGCTCTGCTAACATAATGTAAAGCAACCAGAAAACATATATGTAAGATGAATGTGCAGGGCTGTGTGCCAGTACAACTTCATTTATAAAAGCAGCCAGTGATTGATTTAACCTTCATACTATAGTTTAGTTACTCTTGTCCCAGCATATATATTTATTGTGGGTTAAGAAAGCTTTGATCTTTGAAAAGAACAGTGTTCATTTAATATTTCAAAAGGTCATTAGTGGGAACTCTTAACCTACTATTAATATCTTTAAAGTTAGAAAAATATGTATCATAATATCACTGCTTATCACATGCATGTGTAGTTGCTATCACTTTGTGCCACTATAATTTACACACAATAATTAGACAAGAATAAAACCATTTGTGGATTGAATGTTGTCTTATTATGGAATGACAGCCTCCTTTATTTGTAAAAATTTAAGTCTGTCAGGCTAGTGCACTGATGATTTTGCATCAACTCAAGTTTATTTACCGCATGAATGAAGTCTCTCTATTATAGACACAGAACTCAGCTTGAGAGTGTGTTCTATTGCTACTTTTTTACATACCTAATGATATTCTATCTGGAATTGTTTGTATGTAACACGTTTTCACCCATCACATTATAGACTGCAAAATAAGAGCCCTAGTATTGCATAAGAGCCCTGATATCGTACATGTTTCTTAAAATACCAATAAAATGATAACTGGATTGAAAAGTACAAGGAATAAAGAAATTCAGAGTTCTTTTCCAACTCATTGGCACCTATGAACAGGTATTATTTCTACACTTCATAGTGTCCAACTGTAGCTGTGTCTATGATTTTTTTTCTTTTTTTGCTGTGCTAAGGATCGAACCCAGGGCTGCCTACTTTCCAAGCAAGGACTGTACAACAGATCTACGCCCCCATCTTGCAGCTTAGTTTAGATTCATGGTGAGCAGTAGGGAACACGCCAAGGATCTCCAAATCTTTATTTTTGTTTAGCATCCAGTGAGTGCTAGGAGAATAATTGACACTTGGCTGAATGCAAAGGCTCTTGGGACCTTTCTCTTGCATCTAAGATGCCAACAAGACACTGTGATGTCAAAAGCAGAATCTATAGCAATATTAAAACATCTCATCCCTCTGAGCAACAAATATTGCACATTCTCCCTAATATGTGGAATCTACAAACGGTGACAAGAAAGTAGAAAGGATCCAAGCATAGTAACATGTCTATAATCTCAGTACTCTGGGAAGCTGAGGCAGGACGATTACAAGTTTGAGCCCAGTCTGGATAAACTTAATAATTTAGTGAGACCTATCTCAAAAAATAAAGAAGGACTGGACATGATGGTGCACATCTGTAATCCAGTACTCAGGAGGCTGAGGGAGGAGGATTGCCATGAGTTTGAGGCCATCCAGGGCTCTGTAGTGAGTTCAGAACAAAGTGAGACCCTGTGTCAAAAAAAAATAAATAAAAATAAAATACAAAGGCCTAGGGATATAGCTCAATGTGAAGGGCCTGCGTTTAAGCCCCAATACCAAGAAAGAGGAAAGAAAAGGAAAGGAAAAGAAAGGAAAGGAAAGGAAAGAAAGACTGACAAGAGGAGGAAATAAGGAGCAGAGGGAGGGGTGTAAAGGTGAGTAATGGAGGTGATGGATGTGATCAAAGTGTCCACGTTGAGAGCCCCACGGGGTGGTGCTAGGGGGACGGCAGGATAAGGGGGCTTATGAAGGAAGTTTAAAATAATCCAAGTTGTATGCATGTATGAATCTGCCAAAATAAAACCCACTAATCTATATAATCACTATATACTAATAAAAAGTAAATGTGGAGATAAAAGAAAAACGTTGAACATGATAAAATATTGGGAAACTATGAAAAATCTCATGAGAAAGAGTATTCCTATTGCTTATGTCTGGCCAGTGATCTCAGAGGAATGTAACAGCATAATTGCCTCTGAAGACCTAGGCTAGAGGTGAGAAGTGTACCAGGGATATCAGCAGTTAGAGACGGTATCAGCACACACAGACCGTAGAGGGCTGGCAGGCCTTTCAGAAGAGACATGGAGCTAAGGGTGGAATGATCAAGGCAGAATTCTCACACCTTTTAATTCAGTCCTTTCTATACTGAAATTAGCTTCCCATCTTTGCCATTTCCTACTTGGAGAATAGAAATCACGCTGAGTGTGGTAGTGCACATCTGTAACCCAGCATTCAGGAGGCTGAGGCAGGAGGATTGCTTTTAGTCTGAGGCCAGTTTGGGCTACATAGTGAGTTCAGGACCAGCTCAGACTACAGAGTGAAACCTGTTGAGAGAGAGAGAGACAGACACAGAGACAGAGACAGAGACAGAGAGACAGAGAGGAAAAGTTAAGTTTGTGACTATACGTGTTTACTAATGGCATTATTTTCCCTCTTTGAAGATTTAGAGAACATAATATGGCCACCAGCCCATTTTTCAGCAGTCCTCATCATCCACATTGGCTTCTATTTACACTAGCCGTTTGTTCTAAAGCTGCTGCAGAGGCGGTACCCATCCACATCCACTGTTTATGCTGCCTACTTTGTGCATTTAACCTTTGCATTAGCCTCCCAGGGCTTCCGTAGCAGTCTCAAATTGAATATCTTAACACAACAGAAATTTATTCTGTCATAGTTCAGAGGCTAGAAGTCCAGTGTCAAGGTACAGGAGGACTGTGCTCCCTCTGAGGGCACCAGGGAATCCTTTCTGGCCTCTGGTGGCTCTCAGCAGTCTTTGATATTCCTTTTCGTGACAGCATGACTCCCCTTCCTCTGTTGTCACGTAGCTTTCATCCTTGTGTATCTTTGTGTGCTGTCCTCTTACAAAAGACAACATTGGACCTAGAGCCACCTAGCTCAGCGTGGCTTCCCCTGAGCTTATCACATCTGTACACTTAGCTTGTTTCTGAATGAAGTTGGGAGCTGAGGTTTCAGGCATATGTGAGTTTCAGCAGGACACTATTCAATATACCAAACCCTTCATTGCCCGCCTTTGCAACTGAATATCAATTATACCATTATGAAACAGATTTCTTTTTAATTGTACAATAGTGATCAATCCTTGTATTTACTTACATCTGTCTTATAAGAATTCTAGGCCCTGCTTGGTTTCACAAGAAAAACTGAACATTTTTTTTGTTGAAAGCCTTTGTATTTCCCTGTTGTGATACCTTTATGGTACAGATGTTTGGATAAAAGATAAAAACTTTACTCTCTTTTCCGACTGTCCCTCTGTTTCCAGGGTTCTCCTTTGTTTCCCGGATTTTCCTGTTTCTGGCTGTCTCTTGCTTTTCCAAATTTTTCTCTGATCCTGGCTATCTCCTTGTTTCCTGAAAGTCCAGCTGCTTCCCAGAATTTCCTCTGTTTCCTCACTGTTTCCTGCATTTTCCTTCGTTTCCCAGTTGTCTTTTTCTTTCTCTGATTATCCTGTTTCCTGGTTGTGCCTCTCTTTCCTGGATTTTCCTATTTATCACCTGTCCCTCTGTTTCCCAGACTTTCCTGTTTCGTGGATGTTCCTTTCTTTCCCCAACTTTTCTCTTTCTTGGCTGTCCCTCTGCTTCCTGGATTTTCCTGTTCCCTGACTGTTTCCCAGGCTTTCCTGTCTTTTTTGCTGTCTCTCTGTGCCGATTGTCCCGCTACTTCCTGCTGTCTCACTGCTTCCCAGACTTCTCTCTGTGTCCCGGATGTGCCTTGTTTCATGGCTCTCCCTCTGTATCCCAGATATTCTGGTTCCACTGTCCCTCTGATTCCAATCATCCGTCTGTTTCCTGGATTATCTCGTTTCTTGGCTGTCCCCCTATTTCCTAAAAGTCAGATTGTTTCCCAGCTGTTCTTTGTTTCCCAGACCTTCTACTTCCCAGCGGTTTCTCTATTTCCCAACTGTTCCTCTGCTTCCCAGAAGTCCCACTGTTCCCCACTGTCCCTCTCTATAAGCTGTTTCCCAAACTTTCCTTTCTGTTCTGGATTTCATGTTTCCCAGATACTCCGTTGCTTCCATGCTATCCCTCTGTGTCCCAGCTGCTTGCTTCTTGGATTTTCTGTTTCTCAGCCGTTCCTCTGTTTCCTGAACTTCCTTCTGTTTCCTGGCTGCCTCTCTGTTTCCTGGTGTTCCTCTATTTTTCAAATTTTCCTGTTTCCTGGATGACCCTGTTTCCCAGATGTCCTCCTATTTCCCAGACTTTCCTCTGTTTCCTTAATTTTCCCCTGATTCCTGGATGTTTTTCCCTCCCCCCAAAAATCTTTAAAATGCAGAGGTTTACTAATATAGCCCTTTCCTCCATAGGAAACACATCTCCCATCTTCCATGGTATAGTTTTGACAACCTTTTGAGATACACAACTGGTTTTCTGCTTGTTTTTTGTTGTGTTTTGCATTTTGTGCTTTTGTACATACTACTTTGATGCTTCTGAAAGGGGGAAAAACAAGCCACATTTGCGGTTTATGGATGCTAATTATTGCTACATTTAGATGTGTGAAGGAAGGTGGCCAGAGCGAGCTGGGAGAGACCAAATCAGCCTCGCCTTGGTGCTCACTGAGGTTCCAGCACGGCTCACCACACGAAAATGTGTGCTTCAAAAGGAAGTGCCATTTTTTATCAAAATATTACATCTCTCTAGCCCAGATCAAGGCCTGTCGCTCATGGGATGCAAGGGTTATCTTACAAAATCAGCAGTGCAGTGCTGCAGAAGTTCACTCACAGGGGATTTCTGTATGCGCTCACTATGGGCAGTGCTACAGCTTCTACCGTGTCAAACGGATACATTCTGCTGGTGATACACCAAGACATCTCTCCTTTAATCTTTTTTTAAACAAGTAACATCTCTGGATTTTTTTAAATCAAGCTTTGTCGCACAGGGAAGAAATGGAAAAAGAAATTGACATCCACACACACAAAAAAATAGACAATGGAAATAAAGGAAAACGGGCATGGGGGATCCTTAGGAAGTTCTCATGTTTCCTTCTCTGTAGAGAGTAGTGCTGATGCTATAGCAGTTGCACTTGCCAGCCAAGTTCTCAGCTCAGACAAAGTTTGGCATTGACCTTGGTGACTGAGTCATTGTGGACCCTGGGGTAGTTTGATAACTTGACAACACTTAGCTGAAAGAAAGAGAAGAGTCCCAGTGGTGTGCAGATCCAGCTCATAGTTGCTTTTTGTATTTGCAGGAATTTTGTGAGCTGGCTAAATTCGCAATATCTTGAAAGTAACTTAAAATTTGCCATAAGCTGGGCATGGTGGCATGTACCTGTAATCCCAGCGCCTGGGAGGCTAAGGCAAGAGGATTGCCATGAGCTCAAGGCCAGCCTGCAGTATGTAGTTCAGGACCATCTCAAACTACAGAGTGAGACCCTGTCTCAAAAACAAAACAAAACAAAACAAAACAAACAGTTGCTGTAGCAGAATGTTTAGACCACTAAAATCAGCAAAATACAAACGAGTCTCCCACCGTTCCCCGAGTTAGTTCAGCATTTATCCTCACACTGTCTGGCATAACTGGCTCACAAGGACATTGTTTTGCAAATTGTCAGTGTAGAGGGGGCTTTTAAAAAAAGCTTTTGGTAATTTGCATAAAGAGAACAGTATTGAGAATGAGAAGAGTACGGAAGACCTCCCTTCAACACAGAAGGTCGGGTCCAGAAACTTCATCTTGCGCAGATGCAGGCCAGTTTCCCCTAAAGTTAATAAAATGTAGTTGATCTGGGTATATACCATTACAAAAAACAGAGCAACAACCGTCAAGTTTAGACTGGAGACTTTTGACGTACTTAAAAAGCTCCAAAGGCTCACGAGACATTGACTTCCTGCCTACTCCCACAACATAAGAATTTTGACTTGCTATTGTCTGAGGAGGAGAGGCAGGCAACTGCAGGCTGTCACCAATCTCATCATAGCCAAATTGGTGCATTGATGTTGTGGTAGAGTCTTACTGTACTCAAAGACATGTAAGCATGGTCTTTTTTTTTTTTTTTTTGAGTGATTCTGGTGATTGAACCCAGGACCTTCACTCTGAGATACATTCCAAACCTTTTAATTTGTTATAATATCAGATCTCACTGAGTTGCTAAATTGCCCAGGCTGAACTCAAATTTAAGATTCCCCTTCCTCAGCTTCCCAGAGTGAATGTGCCACCTACCCAGCAGAATTCTGGTCAGAGAGTGAATGTTGGTATTTACTTATTCTCCTGCCTTTTCAGCCAAACATTTATTCAGCCATTTATCCTTTGCATTGCTCATAAGTGCTCATTAAATAACTGTTGGTTTACCAAATAAAGTGAAAAAGAGCATGTAAGTACATTTTTGGAAATGGGATCATTTTTAGCAGTTCTCTTCAAACACTGGCAAAACTTTCCAAGGATTGTATGGGTGTGGATAATTTTAAGAGATTAAATTCCAAGTTCTGAATTTCATTATTTTCTCTCCTGAAGCTAGTCTGCCCTAGAGGCTGTTACCATGGGAATTCTTCTCTCCCACTTCTGCTTTTCAATTTACTTTCCCCAGAGAATCTTTTTTTTTTATTTTTTATGACGGAAATTGAACCCAGGATCTTTTCCATATTTCATTTTTCAAGAAGACACAGTCCTTATTCATCTGTAAGGTGCCAAAGGGTCAACTAGACAATTCTTTAAATGAATTTTCTGAAGTTATCCTTCTCATTAGGAGATATATTGCCAATAATTTTTTTATTTGATAAATGTTGATTGAGAATTATAATACCTAGTGGTGTATGTCAGTACATACTATAATCCCACCCCAGAGGCTGAGACAGGAGGATCACAAGTTTGAGGCCAGCCTAGAAAACTTACTGGGACCCTATGTCAAAAAGAATATTTTTAAAAAAGTGTTGGAGCCTGGGGAGTATAGCTCAGCAGTTAACACGCTTGCTTATCAAGAGCAAGACCCTGATTTCGATTCCCTAGCACCACATAAGGCAGCCATGGTGGCACATACCTGTAATCCCTGGACTTCAGAGACTGAGGCAGGAGATTGCCATGGTTTTTAGGCCAGCCTGAGTTGCTACATAGTGAGTTCAGGGCCACCCTGTACTACAGAGCAAGACCCTGTCTCAAAAAAAGTGTTGGGGATGGTTACCTAGCATGTGCAAGGCCCTGGGTTCAATCTCTAATACCACACACACATCTACACAGATAAATAGACAGGGTTTAATTGTATGCTAATAATTATTACGATAATTCAATCCCAAAGAAATTTTTGACACATTGTACTTCCTGGTAACAAAAGTAACTTTATTTTCCTGGTGGACAGACATGCATAATAGTATTAATAATAGAAGACTCAGTATATGGGGCTGGAGGAATGGCTCAGTGGTTAAAGTGCTTGCTTAGGAAGCTCTAAGTCAAGCAGTAAGTACCCAAGTTCAATTCCCCAGCACCACATAAGCTGGGTATGGTGGTGCATGCCGGTAATCCTGGCATTTGAGAGGCTGAGGCAGGAGGATTGCTGTGAGTTCAAGGCCAGCCTGGGCTCCATCCTGAGTTCAGGACCAGCCTGGGCTACAGAGCGAGACCCTGTCTCAAAAAGAAAAAAAAAAAAAACTTTTAGGAAAGCAAACTGGAAATGAATAGAATTCTCAAAGAAAATGTATGACTTTTTAAGAAAAGCTTATTTACATATTTATGAATGCATAATGGTATTAAATCAAAGTACAAATATTTATTTTTCTTTTATTTTGTGGCACTGGAGATGGAACCTAGTATCTTCACACTGAGCTAAATCCTCGACCCCTTTTTTATTTTGATTTTGAGACAGGGTCTCCTTAAGTCACTAAATTGCCCAGGCTGGGCCTGGGGGGCCCTCAGAGTGCTGGGGTTAGAGGCCTGTGCCACTGAGCCTGGTTTTATTTTTATTAGATACATTTGAAAGGCTGTAGGTAGGGAGTGGGAGTATAGCTCAGTGGTAGAACATTTACCAAGCATGTGTAAGGTCCTGGGGTGGATCTCCCGTACCACAAAAAATAAAAAAAAGTAATGACAGTTCACTTTTTTTTTTTTTTTTTTTTTTTTTTGGAACAGGATCTCCTGAACTCACTTTGGAGCCCAGGCTGGCTTCAAACTCATGTGAATCCTCCTGCCTCAGTCTCCCAAGTGTTGGGATTACAGGCATGTGCCACCACACCCAGCTCATGCAGTGCTGGGGAATCTTGCACTTGCTAGGCAAATGCTTTAACTACTGTGCTATTTATTTCTCCAGTCCCTGTAATGACAGTTTAGACCATCATTATTTACAACAAGTTTAAGTGTTCTTAATGTCCACTATGTATAACGGAAAAAATGTGGTATGTTAAAAGTCTTTGAGCACACTTAAGCAAAAAGTTTGAATGACAACCACTTAGCACCAAAGTAGCTTCCCTTTACCTCTGATCTTATTTAATGACCTAAGGCAGAGATTCTCAACTTTTTATCTCAGGGCTTGAGAAATCTCTCAGAAGTATGTGAAACTTTGAGTTATAGGCAAGTGTGCACTTTTTTCTGAGCCAGAAGTACAGTCCTCTAAGAGGTCCTCAACTCAGGAACTATTTTTTTTTTTTAAATCTGACCAAAGCATGTAAGGTGTTAGGCTCCTGGTTTTGCGATTCTCATGATGTTTTCATATGTATTGGCCTGTGGACTTGCTTCCAACATAAGCAATCTTGGTTTAGTTCTATTTACCGAAATACTATATACTCATTAGGAAAAATTATGAGATAGGTCTATCCCCTTTCTTTATCACCATCCTCAAACCTATCCTGGGGCAATCTTTTAATGTTATTCCTTGTTGATTCAAAAGCGTTTTCCTTTTTAATTTTGATGGGGAAAGTTGCAGGTCCTTCACCCACAGAAAAGCACTGGATGAAAATTTGGAAAATAGTTTTTAAAAGAATAGACATTAAAGAATAGAATGATAGCTATATTGTGTTTTTCTGTGTATCTTGTTTTCAACATTTAATCAGTGATGTAGCAATGTAGTTTGACATAGTATTCAGCCTCAGAGTCAGGCACATTACATTTAGAAGTGACTAACAACAACACAGTAGCTTTAAGGCTTTGGGTTGTAAAGTGCTGCACTAAACATAGAGCAGATGAATGAAGATGTCGGAGCCAGGCCTGACGGAGGACCCCAGTAATCCAGCCCTTGGTGCATAACCTTCAAACACCAATAAACAAGATTATCTGGATTTAACATGTGACCTTTCTCATTTTGAGTGGTAGGTCCAGATGTTTTCTCATTTAGCTGTCTGTTTGAAATCTGCCTTCAATAACTACAGTTGGATCTAGACTTGAGGTTGCACAAATGACAGTCTTGAAAACTATATTCTGCAGTTGGTGATGCTGTCTAAACAGAAACATATGGAGACCCATGGTTTAATAATTAAAAATAATTTGTGACCTTACCCTTAATAGATTTGTTAATTATGTTAACTGAAGAAGTAAAAATAGGATCATGATAGATATTTCACTATATTTTTTAGTCTGGTGGCATTAAAGATTTTGACAAGATTTGTTAGAACCAGTCCTTTCTGCACCTGCATTTACAGAATCAGAAATCCCAGCCATACTTTTGTTATCCTTTGTGACCCTCTCAAGGAAGTTCATAGGAACCCTGGATAAAAGAGGAAAGGCTTTCAATTAACTTCTCATAAGTCAGTGCAGGCTTGTGGCCATACTTCCTAACCCACCAAATTTGGAAACAACTTTATTGCTTTTCTTTATTGCTTGGAGCCCAAACCATCTCTGGAATTTTTATGTGACCTGTTCCTTACTCATGATCAGCTTGATTTTCCAGTTCTAGTTCTTCCTGTTATGCCAGTTCACTCTCTGACGCTGTGTAGAAAAGAGCATTCTTTATGTTCTCCTTTTGTCTTATAAGAGAGCTCGGCTCTCACATCCTTGAATGAACCCTTGGAGGACTCCCCAGGTGTACTTATCCCACTGCTGCCGGGATAGGTCAGAGAGGCGCTCATTAGTGAGTCAATAATTGTAGCTTAGGAGAGCACGCTAGATCATTAACAGAGTAGAAAGTGAGACGATGTGGTCCAAATATATGGCAAAAAAGGTATAACCTGCAGTTTGAGAATCAGTATCCTTATGGATTATAGCACAATTTAGAATGGGAACAAAAATAAGTTAGATACTCATCTGAAATTGATAATAAAATAAGTACGGAAGGTGTCCTATTAGGCCAGCTCTCTCGCAACTATTGCTTTAACCTTCTTTCCTAATGCTGTGGAGATGCACCTTGTGCAGCTTGATTGTTTCGTCCTGTGCTTTAGAGTCCATCCGGGGTTTTAGTCAAGTCATTGACATGGCCTGTGGTTTCGCATGAAAGCTTGACTAGAGAACGATCTACCTGAACTCACTCATGGTCATTGCTAAGTTTCAGTTCTGAGAATTATTAGACTGAGGGCCCCATTTTTGCACAAGAGGTTGGCCAGACACTGCCTATAGTTGCGTATCAAGGAAAAAGCACTTGAGGGGCTGAGGCAGAAGAATTGCTGTGTGTTTGAGGCCAACCTGGGCTATGTAGTAAATTCAGGAACCACCTGGACTACAGAGTGAGACCCTGTCTCTCAAAAAGTAAAAAATCAAGATTTTAAAAATCAAAATTTAAAGAAATAAAATTCTCGAAAAGAGAAAGACAAGCTATAAGTAAGTCCTGAGTCACAGTCTTTTATAACCTAACCACAGAAGTGATACCTCCTATCTCTTTTGCCAAGTTTTCTGCATGAGAAGAAAGTCACCAGGTCCAGTGCACAACCCAAGGGGAGATTACACAGAAGTGTCGAAGCTGAGCATGATGGTATGATGGCACAGGCCCATAATCCCAGCACTCTGGGAAGCAGAGACAAAACAGTCACAAATTTGAGCCAAGCCTGGGCAATTTAGCAACATAGCAAGACCCTGTCTCAAAAAAATTTTATTAAAAAAGGCCTAGGATTGTAGCCAAGTGTGAAGGTGCTGTGTTTGGTCCCCCTCACTGGTGAAGGAAAGAAAAAGAAAGAAACTAGGAAGTAAATCTTGCTGGGAGCCATGTAGGCTTTTTTTTTTTTTTTTTTTTTTTTGAGGCGGAATCTCACTCTGAAACCCAGGCTGGTCCTGAACTCACTATGGAGCCCTGGCTAGCCTTGGAGTCGGCAATCCTCCTGCCTCAGCCTCCCAGTGCTAGGATTACAAGCATGCGCCACCACGCCCAGCTTATATGGTGCTGGGGAATCAAACCCCAGGCCTTATGCTTGCCAGGCAAACACTGTAGCCAGTGGGCTACACCCCTAGCCCTGAGTATCTTTTCATTGGCCTAGCACCTATTAGTATGAATTCTTTGGTTAAAAAAAATCAATTTGAATACATGTG
Source organism: Ctenodactylus gundi (assembly GCA_004027205.1). Classification (NCBI taxonomy): domain Eukaryota; kingdom Metazoa; phylum Chordata; class Mammalia; order Rodentia; family Ctenodactylidae; genus Ctenodactylus; species Ctenodactylus gundi. The sequence goes on along the minus strand of PVKB01005077.1, from coordinate 34,975 downwards.
TTTTTAATTAGGTCATTTGTCTTATTAGCTAATAAGATATTTTCATTTATGAATCATACTTTTGGTGTCATAGCTAAGAAATCTTTGCCTGATTCAAGACTGTGAATATATTATGTGTCAGCTAGAACTTTCTATACATTATTTTGCTTAAATACATTACTGTAACAACCCTGTGAGGTAGAGATACTATCTATACAAATGAGAAAATTCGCAGAAGTCAAATGATTTGCTAAGGTTACCAAGCAAGTTAGTGCAAGACATTCAAATGTATTTTCTCTGGCAAAAAAAAAAAAGTTAAATATCCTTTCCCTGTAATTATCAGTGCTTTCTCTTGCTTGAATATAATTAGTAGAAGCCATACTATTTGTGATCATTAGAAATTGCCATTTGAAAAAGAAATAATGGGCACTCTAGTTTATTGGCTAGATTCCATTCTGCATCATCTCTTCTACAGGTTCTTGTCAAGCTAGGTTGCAGCTTTGCTTGAAGTCTTAAAATGTGTGGCTGGGCAGCTACTAAGCATTTGTTCTATGTGTCCTCCAGGGATAAGCATGCCCCAGCGACTAGATAGCTTGTTCCCTGTGTGTGTTTAATATTGCCCATTCACTTGTGAAGACAGTGCTGAGTCTCTTCCATATTCCTCCGTGCTCTCATTCTTTTTTGAAACCAAAGAAAGAGGGAATGGGGAAGCAGAAAGGGCTAACGTTCCAAAAATATATCACTGATGGTAAATATGTTATTTTTACACCTTTTAACTAGTTTAAAGGGTTTTTAACTGTTTTTTTAAATTTTATAACTAATTTAATGTTACTAAGAACCTTCTAATTTTAAATTCTTATGCTCATGTCTCTCTCTGCCTAGCTCCAAACCCTTTGGGTCTGATTGCTATACTTTTGGTTAGAAATACAATTTATTTTTTCTTGACTTATAGCTAATATATGACTAGCTTTAGGCAAAACTGCAGTCTGTGCAGTTTTGAAAAAACATCAACAATCCTAACTTTATACATGAGGCAAAGAACAAAATTTTTCATTCCTTCCTTTCTTCTCTCCATTTTTCCTGCCTTCCTCTCTGTTTGGTAAACAGCCGCTGAGCTCTGCGACAAGCTTAATATTAAATGTTGAGGGTACAAGCAGAATCACATACATATGTTGGCACCAAGCAGCACTCTGGAGGGAACATGGGAGCATCGCGGGAATGGACTTGCAAAGGAAGAAGAAGGAAGATTGAGCTAGTTTGCAACCTGTTGAATGTGAAACAATTATAGGAAATCCAGGAAATGATTGGAAGTATATGCCTGGCACATACCAGCAAGGAGGTTTATTGAAAATACAGGTTTGGGAGTCACCAACAATGAAAAGTTGGATCAGGAGAGAATGTAAAGTGAAAAAGGAAAAAAAATTTAAGAAACAAACCTTTGGAGATCATTTACAAAAGAAGGAGAAAAAGAAGTAAACAGAGGAAATAAGTGAATGACATAGGTATGCCAGTGGACAGTGGAGCTGGAGAAAGGAGGACTGAGAAGCAGGGACTTGGCAGTGGCTTCCTGTTGCAAAGTAGTGGAGTAGGAGGGGTGGGAGCCAGATGCAGAGGGCACCGAGGTCAGAGGAGAACTGCCCGTCACCACTGCGGGCTTGGTCCTTCTTCTGTTGTATTGTAAGGAGAAGCTCTACATCCTACACGTCAGCTTCAGATCATTGTAGACAAATCTGGGGCATATTATGTTCATTAATGTAATGCTTCTTCTCTCCCTGGCAGGTTATTGATTATCAGTTAATTGGTTCAGCCTGCCCAAGGACTTCATTCATTCATTCATGCAGTTCTTAACGTAACTGAGCCCTCGGACAGGTTCTGGGCATGCAAGGATTATAAAACCTGATCTTGAAGATGCTCCTTGCCTATATGGGAAATAAGCGTGTTAACTGTTACATAGTACAACAGCACCAGTGTACCCTAGGAACCACTCATGCTAGATGGTAGACATTTTCATCCCTTCCCTTCCCTTTGATTCCGAGTTTGTATCATTACTGTCAGAATGTTTTTAACCAATTTAAGTGTACTTGGGTGACAAATTTTCAGTTCTTTTAAGAATTTTATTTTAACATGTTTTAAATTTTAATTAATGCTATTTTTTTAAAAAGATAGTCAATATTCTGTGCAAGAGAATTTTGAATGAAAGTAATTTTCTGGACATATAAATGAAACCCCTACCAGATGCATACCTTAGTCTATCTCTAGCATGTTTAGGCAACACCTGAAACCTCAGGCTCTTTAGATGTATTTTCATCCATTTTTTATGACTAGTAGCTACTTATGAGAAATATAAATATAAAATAATATGAAGTTCAAATAATATGAAAAGGTAATCTTCATAAAACAGAATAAAATGGTATTTATATTTATGCTTTAGAAGGAACATTCATATATCACATTCTTCAATCCTTACATTAATTCTAGATAAAGCCTTGTTCTTGGTCCTGTGCCAGGTGAAGGGCTCAGCCAAGCTGAGCAGCTGAGACGTTGCCTGTTGCTGATGTGTGTAGGATATTCCTGCTGTTAAAAGTAGTATATCTCCTCTGTTCTAATGGGGAAGCAAAGAACGTCACTTAAATTATTTAAATTATTTTATTATTCCACCAACGAATGAGCTACTTGATAATCAGACAATAAGGCAAAATTTAATGTTGTTACTAAATTGAGAAGAATCCTTTGCAACTGAAACTTCTGCACATTTTCATGCTGATGCATTTGAAATGACCTGACTTGCTGATTACTAGCGATAGGAAATTTTAAGAGACTGATAAAGTCAAGCCCAGTGGCATAGGCCTATAATCCCAGCACTCTGGGAGGCTGAGGCAGGAGGATGGCAAGTCTGCGCCTAGCCTGAGCAACTTAACAACTTAGCAAGACTATCACAAAACCAAAAATAAAAGTGAGGATACGCTCAGTGTGAAGGTCCTAAATTCATAGCAGTCCTCCTGCCTCAGCCTCCCACTGCTAGGATTGTAGGTGTGCTGTACTACACTCAGTTTATATGGTGCTAAGGAATCAAAGCCTGGGCCTTGCACTTGCTGGGAGCATTCTAACTACTGAGCTACACCCCCAGCCCTGAGAATGTTTTTAAAATTAGAATTTAAAACAGCAGAACATTACCCAAACTTGCTGTTATTTCTCTGCTACTGAGATTTTTTTTTACCTCTTGTGAGTCTGATTCACCTGTTCTAATTCTTCTAATAATTTTAAAACAGGCATTAGAAAAATATTGATCCAGGCCCAGTGGTAAGGGCCTTTTGTTTTCTATCTATTCATTTATTCTGTAGGGGAGTGTAGTGTCGTGTGCCACCATGTCTAGGCTGTGTGGTTCTGGGGAATCAAACTCAGGGCCTTGTATTTGCTAAGCAAGTGCTCCTAACCATTAAACTAGGCCTCCAGACTCTTGAAATAGGCATTTTTAAAATTGATAGCTGTCCCTCATTTTATTTTTTTCCAGTGCTGAGGATTAAATCCAGAGGCTATCATGTTGCTGCTGAGCTACTGAGCTACATCCCCAATCCTTTTTATTTTTTATTTTGAGGCAGAGTCTTGCAAAGTTTCCCAGGCTGACCTTGAACTTGTGATTCTCCTGCCTCAGCCTCCCAGGTATTTGGAATTACAGGCAGGCCACTTCATCCCATTCATCATTTTACATCTTGAAAGAAGATATTAAAAAATCATAATGCATCTTATAAATCAATGACCAAACATTTAGTTTGCATTGAAGCGTTATAATTTTACTAGTTAACAAATACTGAAACTCCTTCTCTTTAGTTCTCATAATATCATAGATTTTTCTCTCTCATGGCTTTATGCATAAAAAGCATGAAATAGAAAATGAAAATGACCCATCATTTCAGTGTTCTTGTTCTTAATACAAAGAGGCCGTTGTGGAGAAAGAGGTACAGGCATTAATTTTACAAGGGAATCTGTTTTAGTTCATCTCTTTGTGCTGCATTGGGTGACAGGAACTAACTGTGGACCAAGCACCTAAATACATATATCTCCCATTTTGCTCTTTAGTGCTTTGAGCTTCTAAATCCTATTAGCAGCTGTCAAAACCTGGTAAACTATTTAGATGCTTTCACAATTTGTTTAATTGGATAGTTAGAAAATGGCACGCTGGAAAAGCCCCCCCCCCCCCTTTCTTTTAGGCTCGCTGAACATCTGTAGCATTAGGGCCTCATTATCTCTGAATTGGCATAGCAAATCAGTGGCATCATTAAAATGCCACATTAAGATGATTAAGCTTCTTTGTTATCCAGTTGACTTTTGCATGTGCTGAGGATTTCATGGTTATGACCCCCGGTCCTTGTAAAACACTTAAACAGCATCACCCTTTTGTGTCTTCCCTGCCTGACAGCCTCTGCCTTATTGTGTCCTTTCTTACAGTATCATTGGCAAACTGGAGGCTACTCGTGAATTCTGTCCTTCTTGGAGCCTGATTCTGGGCTCTCATGGTTGAGAGTAGAAATTCAGAACTTCTTTTTTACACTGGGTAACAACATGCCATCCAAGGCACCCAAGTTGCCTCTTGTGTTGGCGTCTTTGATAGGTTCTTCTCTCCAGCCGAGCATTTTATGGGCCTGTAAAAACAAACTGAGGCGCAGTTGGCTGAGACTGCTATTGCCCCTGAAGGATTTGGATGTTGGATCCTTTCCAGGACCCATTGTTTTTGCAGTGTCTCAGGTGAAACCAAAAATGTCTACTCGGGAGTGCAAGCCTTTCATGTGATAACCATCACCCCAGGAAATGAAACCATGTGCATCAGCCCCAGTGAGCCAAACCTTTGTTCTCCTCAGACTACAAAATTCTCTCTGGGGGGCGTGTGTGTTAGTGTGTGTCATCTTCCTAAGAGGCCTCCCGAACATAGACAAAGATGGGAACAATTGTACCCCAGAGCAGCTCCTTTAGAAAGTTTAGTTTAATCAGATTTCCTATGTGTTGGATTCAATTCAGACCTCTTTCCCCCCCGGGTATGTATAACAATTACCTTTACCAACAATTTGTGGTTTGTTATGTTCTTTCTCCACAGGTTCAATTATAAAAAATTTACTTAGAAAGCTTTTAACATTTTTTATTATGAAGTAGATCATACACACAAAAAAAGACAAATATAATTACACGTACAGTTTAAAAAATAATAACAAAACAAGCATCCATAGACCTGTCAACCTGACTTAAGAAACAAAATTTTGCTAGTGCCTTGAAGATTCTTGATGGTCTTTTAAGTGTCATTTTAACTTGTAAATCTAAGAAACCTGATACATTTTTTTTTTTTTTGAGACAGGGTCTCACTCTGTATAGTCCAGGCTGGTCCTGAAATCACTTTGTAGCCCAGGCTGGCTTGGAACACATGTCAGTCCCCCGCCTCAGCCTCCCAAGTGAGTGCTGGGCCTGATACATATTATAATAACATTAGCCCTTACAAAACCAGTATGGGGGTTTATTCATGACAAATACAAAAAATTACAAAAGTCTTCAGAATACTGAGGCAGTTCCTCAAGATAGTTGAGTATTTGTTGCCAGATCATTGTGATTTTCTGTCTTTATTAATTGGCTCAGGGGTAGCCAGACCCTGGCAATAGAAAATTGGTGGAAAATTATGATAAAAATCTCTATATATGTAATGTCAGTGATACCAGGGCTGTTGATTTTATTAATACATGTAACATTGTATGAACATACTGACTATATAAAGATGTATCTTTAAAAGTTAATTATAGCATTCTTAATATAAAGTGAAATGATATAAGTATATAAGGATAAGGATACAAGAATTTTTTTCTAATTGAAGGTATCAAGGAAGACTGCATGAAAGAAGTAGCTTTTAAAACTGCATCTGAACATTTGAACACAATATTGGGGTGGTACAAGGGTACCCTTCATGTGATGAAGGCTAGGGAGCAGCCTTGTAGAGCTGCAGATTGCTGCTGTGCTCCTCAAACTCTAATGTACAGAAGAATCCTTGAGGATCTCGTTAAACTCCAAATTGTAATCTGATAGCTCTGGGTTGAGGCCTGAGTTTTTGCACTACGAACTTACAGAGGTAACGGTTCCGGGGGCTCACTTTGAGTAGCACAGTTCTAGTATAGACAGAAAGGTCATCCAAATGAGGGAGAAACGGTATGATCAGGTAGGCATGGGGTAAGTTCTGGGCAGGCCTGGCTAAGGAGTTTGGAGTTTATTCTGTATGCAACATGAGTTCATTCAATGTTCTAAAGGGTTTTGTTGCCACAGGATGATTAATCTGACAATAGGATATAGTATAACAGAAGGTATGTATACTCTGAGCCAGTTGGGAGACTAATGCAATGGTAAATTCATGTACCAAGAATTTATTGGATAAATAAGAATTTATTTTATGTAGGGCACTGTGTCAAACTCCAGAGAAGCAGTTCTCAAAGTTCATTGTCCATAGGCTTACCTGAAAAACATGCTTTAAAATATGTATTTCCAGTCCCCTACCCATGTTAATAGAGATATAGTAGGGGTCCTAAATTTTCTATTTTAAAACCATGCAAACTCCGGTCTTTTTATTATTGAGTTGGAATCCTGCTATATTGCCCAGGCTAGCATCCATCTCCTGGGCTCAAGTGATCTTCCTGCCTCAGCTTCCTTTGTAGGTGGGTCTCCAGATGTGCCACCACACCAGCAAACTCTGGTCTTAATAGACACAGGTTAAGCCATGTCATAGGGAATACTGAGCTTTAAAAAAAAAAAAAAGTATGCACATGCACACACAACCTGTGTAGTTTCCACCGTCTGCTTGGTTGCATGGCCATTGGCGAGATGAGGTGAGTTTATAAGCACCTCAAAGGAGGAAGGAATGGGTTGTCTGCTAAAGGAAAAGGAAGATATAATGGGGCTAGGGTTGTGGTTGGGGAAACAACAATGTATTAGTTTAACCTTAGAAGATGTGTGGTATTTAGACCCATGGCAATGTTAGGGAAAGATCTTTTGGGCAGTAGAAATAATATGAACAAAACCAAAAATATTTAGAAGTTGCTTAATTTTATTAAAGATGTCTGAGTAGTTAAAAAATCAGCCTTCCAAGGATAGGTTTGGGCTAGCTCTCAAAAAGCCTTTTAAATTCTTTATTTCTGAATTTAGACTTTATTTCTCTGGCATGGGCAATATTGAAGAATTTTGAAAGAGCCGTAATATGATCAAAGCTATAGTTGTAGGGAATGCAGTCTCATGGTAACGTACAGCATGAAAGAAGACCAATGTGGAGGCTACAGATTATGGCAAAAGTACAGGAACTGAAATAATAAGCATGCAAAATGGTAAATGGAGAAAGAGGTTGGAGCCCGTGTCACTGATACCATGAAAGCCTTGAGAAGGGAGACTGCAGACTGGAGGAGGAGAGAAAAATTATACCTGGAGATATGTATATGGGGATTAATCATGTAAAATGGCAGTTGGAGCCTTAAGAATGGAGGATGAGATTGCCACAGAAGAGATACAGCAGAGAAAAGAAAAGAGAATTAGGGGTGATTCTTAGGAGACAGAGAGAGGAAGGGGAGGTAGAAAGAAGCAATCAGAAAGGAAAGGAGTACAACTTCATTGAAGAAATAGGAATATATAAGAACACAGTGGGCTGGAGGAATGGCACAGTGGGTAGAGCGCTTGCCTAGCAAGCTCAAAGCCCTGAGTTTGATTCCCTAGCACCACATGAACCAGGTGCAGTGGTGCATGCTTATAATCCCAGCACCTGGAAGGCTGAGGCAGAGGGAGGATTGCCACAAGTTTGAGGCCAGCCAGGGCTACAAAGTGAGTTCAGGACCAGCCTGGACTATAGAGCAAGACCCTATCTCAAGGACTCCCAGGAAGTTGGAGGAAATGGTATACAAAAGAAATTGGATTTAAGAATCAAGAGATTATACATGGTCTGCAGGGGATCAGGTTTTGTGAATTACAGAGGCAAAAGCCAAATTATAGGGAGCTTTTTGTCAAAATTTGTGGATGTACAAATTACTTCTGTAGTAAATCTTACTAGAAAGGAACATTGAGGTCATGATAATATATATTGCAAACAGAAAGAAAAATGAAAGGAGTTGGTACCTAGGTGGTCCAAGGACATAGAGCTGCTACTTGTAGAGACTGACTTCATGTGAAGATGGAAAGGGAAAGGGTATCACAGTTTCAAGACTTGATGACTGGAAGAAGGGAGGTACCATTCGTAAATATGTTATAAATTAGAAGCAAATTTGGGGTCAAAATGACAAGTTTGATTTTAGAAATGTTTACTAGTATTTTCTAAGAGTACCAAGTAAAATGCCCCTTTTCCTTTGTTCTAATGTATCTTTCTGGTTGTTTCAGCAGACACTATTTGGAGGGTGGGTGCTAGGCCTAAGGGAATCCTATTTGTAGAATTCTATTTGCAGAACCATAGATTCTGATTTATTCTAATATACAACTCTGTTTACCTTCACATGGCAGATTATAAGTTGCTGGTCTCTAATAACCATGCAGAGGTCCTTCAGATCATTTGTCTAAAATTGGTAAATGAGCAACTATACCGAATATTTTGGTTCAGTAGCCCAAGGGACTTCCCTGTGCCCTGTCTCCATGACCCATGGTTTACCTTAAGGTTCTGGAAGGAAGATAGTGTGTTCCTTGCTTTACAACTAAGTCCTAAAGGACTAAAGCCAAGATCTGACCATGACAGGTTGGGATAGTATTTAGTTTCAGATCAGACTTATCAAAGCTAAAATCCCAAGGAAAGAAACAATTCTTTTCTGTTTTCTCTTTTCAGAAAGACTCATTGATTTTACTACTTTTTAAAAACTATTTTTTACTTTACTATTTTTAAATATTTATTGACCGTGGAGTAACCTGAGTGTGGTCATGCTCACATTTTTTTAAATGTACTTGAAAAGGATCCTTTTCTGCTGGTCCTTTCAATCTGCTGTTTTTGGTTTTCAGTAGCTGAAGTTTTCCGTTGAGGTTCTTTTAAACGCCTACATGCAAACTGAAGAGCACTGAAGCTTTGGTGGGATATCACCCACAGCTGGAGTGCTGGAGGAAGGAGGAGGGCACGAGTCTCAGGTGCAGCCTTCTCTTACAAATTAAAAAAAAGAAAAGTACTTAAGGAAACAAATTTCATCTGAAGGCAGGCAAGAGCTGTCCAGAAAAACAAAACGAACCTCTTTCCAAGTAGGACATAGATATCAACTCATATACAACCCAGACACACAGGGTGGGCATATTTAAGATGATCCTGCAGCCTTTCCTTTCTGCCAGCGACAAGTGAGAGGTTGTGAACCATGAACTGTGGTGAGCAGCAGAACAGTGCTGCAGCCATGGCTCTGCTGTTGGTGGTTAGGCCCTGTCTTGCTCTATTAAGCAAACACAGTTAATATAGATGAAAGGCGATCTTGATAGAAGTGAAAATTGAAACTTGGGCGGAAGATAGCAAGCCAGGCACAGCTGCAGCTGTACTTCCTCCTCTGTGGCAACAGGAGCAGCACTTACTGATGTGTTTTGGAAGGGATGTAGTTTTTAAAAATATCTCCTTTTCAGAGTGTTTTGGGTTTTAGTATCTACCCCAGTGAAAGGAGAGTATGGAATAGAGTTGATAAGAGCTTTTAGACTTTTTCTTATCTAATGTTTGAGTTAAATCCAAGTCATTGATAGTCTTGGATTAGGCTTAGAATTCTCAATTTAAGGGGAAGTAAAAATTATTAAGATGTGATATGTGTATGTATCTATTTCCCAAGATAAATGAAATTATTATGTCTCACAAATATATAGTAATAAAAAATTAGGGGAAACGTTTGGCATTCTGGTCACACCTCTGTTAGTAAGTGGCTGTGTAAACTGAGATCACTAAGAGCATGGCTGCCTCCAGACACATCATCTGTGACACTGAAGGGCCAGATTAGATAATATCTAAATTCCATGTAGCCCAAAATTCATTCGATATGTGATTCCTCATGAGAAAGTACAACTTCCAGTTTCTAAGAACAAATGTTTGAAAGAGTAAGCATTTATACAGCACATTTATATATGAAAGACCTTTATAAATTTTTAGTATTTTACCAGGAAAAAATAAATTTTCATTCCCCATTTTTTATGTTCTTTGTCATAAGAGTTAGCAGCCCTTTTAAGATGGTACTTCGTTAGCCAACTCACTTGGGCCAATACCTCCTCTCCACATAGTCCTGCAATTCCAGGGTCTCACGTGTGGTTTTTGTTAGCTGGGGTGTAGGTGTCCTTCCTCTTGCTTAGGTTGAGTCCTGTTTACCTAATGTCGATGGAAATGACTCCTTAGGTTGTATTAAAAACTACTTCTCCTTTTATCTTTCTCAACACCATTTCACCAATACTGACAGCTTCCTTTACATTCAATGTTGTGCCTTTATCAGTTCCAAAAGAGATAGGGAGATAAGACTTGCTTCAGTAGTTCATATACGTGGATGGCCAAGAAGCAAAGCATGGCCCAAGATCAGAAACACTGTGTTAACTATTCAGCTCTTAATCTTAGTGGACTAAATTGAATGCATGTGTGAAGGATAAAAATGGGATTTTTCTCTTAAACCTAAGAGAATATCATTCTTTCTTTTTAACTGCAGCCACCAAAAAACATGAGCTTTAAGAACCTTTTCCCTCACCCTGTACTGCAGACAAATTTCTCAGAATGTTTCATGATCCCTTTGAGCAGTCATAACTAAAAGCCAGTGTCTCTAACTTTCTGGATAGCCTAAAACACTGTCATCTGGCTTTATGCATGTGAGTGTGAGTGTTTTTCTGAGTGTGGTTCTGATGTTAAATAACGAGTGATCATCCTAATGCCATTTTCTTCTTTTTGCAGGATTGTGTTAGCTTAATTTGGTATCTGTCAGTTGTGTCTCTAGTTTCTGAACTGTTTTTATAGCTTCAAATACAATCATTGTTCATTTCTTACATTTTCTTCCCTGCAGATGATTCAATGAAAGTGAAAGATGAATACAGTGAAAGAGATGAGAATGTTTTAAAGCCAGAACCCATGGGAAATGTAGAAGAGCCTGAAATTCCTTACAGCTATGCAAGAGAATATAACGAATATGAAAACATTAAGTTGGAGAGACATGTTGTCTCATATGATAGTGGCAGGCCAACCAGTGGAAAGATGAACTGTGATGTGTGTGGATTATCTTGCATTAGCTTCAATGTCTTAATGGTTCATAAACGGAGTCACACTGGTAAATAATCTCCTTTTTTCATTCTTCTCAAAACTATCCTGATGAAACCACATGAAGAATTAGGTGATAGTATTTGGGGATTTCGATTACTTTCTAAGGCCTTTGCTATAATTCTAATGTATCTCTCCCTCTCTACATTGCCATTTATTTTTATCCATTGCTTTATTTTTCAGCTTTACTGTGTTTTTTGAAAGCATATAGTAAATGCTATGAATGAAAAAAGAGTGCAGAAAGTATAGTGTCCTAGGTCAGCCAAATGCTTTTTCTTCAGCTATAAGTGGGAGTTAAATTGTGTGATTTGCTTCTTCGCTTTCTTGTATTTTTATATAACATTTTTCATAAAAGCACATCTCCTTACTATATAGGGTTCAAATTTGGTAGACAAAAGGATGTCGCTTTTGTCCTAGTTTTAAAGACTGTGTCTTCAGAAAGGAATCAGGAGCATTATAGGAAAGCAAATAAACAACAGTCCCAGGGAGCCAGCTGATTGCATCTGACATGTAATTTGAAGATTAAAAGGAGGCATTTCTGGTCCTCAACACCTCACTGGGACCTGAGCTTGTGAGTCCTTTTCAAGGAGATTATATTTAAAAAGAATGTTAAGTAATATGAAAACGTACATCTAGAAAAGTATCCTAGAGCTACTCTTGTTTCTGTACTCTGATTCATGACAAGACGTTATACCTAGAGTAGCGGTGCTAGATGGAAGCTTTTTCTCTTCTGGGGGGAACCTTCCACCTAACCCTAACCCCAATCCTCACAAGATCCCACCATAGACAGAATGGAGATTTCACCATAGGCACCTACCCTGTACGTGTGCTTTTCCACTTGCCTGGTGACCAAAAGTCTCCTTTTTTGTCCTTTTTAAAGGTGAACGCCCATTCCAGTGTAATCAATGTGGAGCATCTTTTACTCAGAAAGGTAACCTCCTCCGCCACATAAAACTGCACACGGGGGAAAAACCTTTTAAGTGTCACCTCTGCAGCTACGCATGCCAAAGGAGAGATGCACTCACAGGGCACCTTAGGACACATTCTGGTAAGTGAGGGGGATGAGCACGCTACGTCTGGTGACTGTGGAAACTGGAAAGAGTTAAGCGTGAAGGCTCAAATCTGTCATTCCTGTTCTGAAGGGTTGCAACAGCAGAGACCTCTAGGGCTAATTGCACTTCCATTAAGGCATTAATTGCTCTCCGTCTGCCTTAGTGGAGATGATCTCCTCAACATCCTTGTGCCCCTAGAGAACAACAGTCAAACAGGAAGAGCTTTCCCTCTAAAAATGCCTTTTTAATGTTTGCAAGAAAATTACAGCCATTGGTATTTTTCTTATGATAAACTTTATTAAAATATTGTTTTTCTAACACACACACACACACACACACACACACATGCACACATGCATGCACTTTCCATTCAGAAGCCTGGACAGCAAATAGAGCTGAGTTTATAAGTTACAAAAACTGTAAACCAGATATGAATCTTTGTCTGGGGATCCCTTTTGGCCATTCTGGGCTAAATTCAATCCCACCTTTCCTCTTACTCTGCCTACTTATTTCGAATCTCTAAAAGATGAAAAATAAAAATTTACAAAAAGCCATATGCTTTCTTGGTATTTTTACCCCCTAGTTTAACCAATAACTTTTTCAACACTTAGGATTTCCTTCTTAGAAAAATAGACTGGGTTTACTTTCAAATTTAGGACCTCATGTTCTTGATGTTATCTGACAAAATTTTAATTGAAAAAAAAAGATTGTTTTCATGTCAGTACACATCTATGACTGTGACTAAAACCCAACCCCAGTCTTGGAACTGATCATAGTTCAGAAACTAGTATTAAACAAGTCAACCCCAACAAAACCCGCCATGGGAGATCAGATGTAGCAAAGACTGGGTTTCTTTTATGCCTCATTTTCCATAGTAATGAAGAATGAACTTGTCCTCCACCAAAAAATTACGATAGCTATTATTTTTTCAAGAAAGAAACAATAGGAATTTTAAAGACAGATTTAGAGGACCCCAGTTTATGTAGAAATTAACATTTTTAGGTCTGTCAAGCCTATATTTTATTTTAGAATTTTATAAGAATATTTTGATGCTTTAAATCCAGGGCCTCTGTCATAAACAGAGCAAGAAGAATTAGAAAATGAAAATTTGGAGGCTAAAGGTGAAGCTTTGTAATAGGGCACTTGTCTAGCATGCCCAAGACCCTGGATTTGGCCCCTAACACTGCAAAAAAGAAAATCTAAAAATTTTCGGTTCTGAAAACCTTGAAAAATTCTTAGATTATATTTTATCAACATTAAGGAAAAAAATCCAACCTTACAGAGAACATTGAGGTTACTACTTACCTGTTTCAAGCAATATACTATTTGGTATCAGTTGGAAGGATTAAAGGTTACTTAACTTATGTGGGTGAACTTATTTCTCTTCTTTGAGACAGGTCGCACTCTGTTGTACAAGCTGGTTCTGTGCTCATTGTGTAGCCCCGGCTGGCTTTGAACTCATGGCCATCCTTCTGCCTCAGACTCCCAAATGCTGGTATTATAGCACGTGCCACCATGCTTGGCTAATTTTTATGTGGTATTGGGGAATTGAGCCCAGGACCTTTTTACACACTAGGCAATCACTCTAACCACTGACCTATGCCCATAGGTGAACTTTTGAAAAAACTTTTGCTTCATCTTAGAAATTTAAGTAAAGTCACTTTTATAATTCATTCTTAATTCTGTTGCTCAAAAATATTCTTAATTAGCTAAGTTTTGATTGCTTTAGCGTAGAGTTTGCTATAGCCACTTGACAAAGATGAGATAAATTTATCCAAACAGGTCCATTTTCTAAGGAGTCTTCTGTTGGATGGCCAACTCCCATAAACTATAGCAGTTTTTGCTTATAGCCAGATAGATTTCACAAAGTGGCCTGTTCCTATCTCCTTCTTATGCCACACTAATCTCTTTAAAGAATAAAAGAGCTCTATTTTTTGTTAATCAAGAAGAAACAAGATTCAACCTAGAGCTGAACACTATGCTAAATGGTGATCATCAAATCTAAGTTCTTTCAAGTATGACACGAGGCATCCTTTCAAAGTATGCTCAGGGGCTGGGGCATAGCACTTGACTAGGAAGCAAGAGATTCAATATCCCACCCCCACCCCAGCAACACCATGTAATATCTGGGCATGTGGGTGCACACCTGTAATCCCAGCACTCAAGAGGCTCTGAGTCCCATCACTCAGAAGGATTGCTGTGAGTTCAAGGCCAGTCTGGGCTCCATGGTAAGTTCAGGACTAGCCTGGACTGCAAAATAAACCCCTGTGGTAGGGGGAAGGTGTGCTTTGATATAGTAACTAATCAGACCATATATTTCTTATTTAAGCTTGCTAAATTTAAAAGTAATAAATTAAAAAGTGTACAAGTAGTCTGGCTTCAGTCAGCATTCTTGTTTCTAGTGAACAGTTTCCACAGAGCCCCAGGCTGGCACCTTTTGGGAGCCGGGTGACCCCTGAGAATTGCTCAGTGCCCTTTGTGCTGTCTTTCCAGTGGAGAAACCCTATAAATGTGAGTTTTGTGGAAGGAGTTACAAGCAGAGAAGTTCCCTCGAGGAGCACAAGGAACGCTGCCGCACGTTTCTCCAGAGCTCTGATGCTGGTGATGCCGGTGAGTTCTCAGTTCTTGTTCCACACACATTTAATGAGCATCTGTAGTTCCTTCCAGGTGATGTAATAATAAAGAAAATGACCAAAAAAAAAAAAAAAAAAACCCTTGCGCTCATGGAGTTTGTATTTAGATAGGAACAGACAAATTATAAACAAAATAAATAATTAAAAGATTAGAAAGTAATAGTGCTATTGAAAAAAATGAAGTGGTGCTGCGGGTTAGGATAAACCAGGTAAGGCTTCAATAAGATAATATTTTAACAAACCTAAAGGTGTGAGGAGTGAACGAAAATAATTGGAGAACAGCAAGTCCCAAGGCCCTGAGGCTCAAATTTGAAGAAGTATAAGTAGTTCTGTATGGCTAGAACAGAATGAGTACATGAAGCCAGAGAGGAAATGGGAAACCAGACCTTACCACTTACTGTTGTGAAGATTTGGTTTATACTCTGAATGAAATTGAAAAGCTTTGAGGTTTAAGCACAGTAAGGTATCAGCATTGGACTTCTCATTTGAAAAGAATCACCTTTTGCTGTTGAGGTAAGATTGCATTTAGGGCAAGTTTAGAAATCTGGGAGCTTGGGTTGGAGGCATTGCCTGAATTCAAGCAAGACAAAAGTGTATCTTGATAATGGCAAAGGAAATAAAAGTGACCTAATTCTGTACTGCTATAAATACATGGATATAGATAGAGTTAACTGGAGATAGAGTCGAGAAGGTTTTCTAACAGCTGAAGTGGGATGTGACGAAGAATGGAGTTGCCACTAACCAAAATGGCAAAGACTGAGATACAGCAGCCGGTTGGAGAGTGACTGAGAAATAATTTATACCATCTGCGAGTGTTTTCTTGGTAGAGGGCTCAAACATTGCTCTCTTATCTACTCATGATTTTTTCTCAGTACTGGGGACTGAGCTACATCCCCAAGCCTTTTCTTTTGTATTTTGAGACATGTTTTCCTAAGTTGCTGAGGTGCCTGGGCTGGGCTTGAACTTGCGTCCTCCTCCTGGAGTGGTGGGATTGCAGACACACGCCACCACACCTGGCTTCACATGATTCACTGCGATGTTTATATTTGGCACTGGGGATTTCCTATTTATTCAGTGATTTGAATTAGAGGCCTGTTGACCATTGGTTGAAACATTAGATGTCTTTCCATGTGTTGTCATTTTATTTTTTTTTCTCATTCTTGAGTTGAAATAGCCTGAAACTTTTTTGTGCCTTGTTTCTGCATTTGTTTTGTCCAGGTTGGCCTGGTTCTGTAGCTAGGGTTGAAACCATTTTCATTTTGTAACATGAACCATTGGCTTATTAATTTATTAAGGCTCGGCATTGAGCCCACAGCCACCTCACAAACTATACCCCCAGCTCACCCACCCTTCCTTCCTTCCTTTCTTTTTTCCTTCCTTCCTTCCTTCCTTCCTTCCTCTATTTATTCATTTTTTGTTTTGAAAAAGGGTCTTGCTGATCCCTAAGTTACCCAAGCTTGGTTCAAGCTTGTGATTCTCCCACCTCACCCTCCCAGAGTGCTGGGGTTAAAGGCCTGCCTCATCTGGCCCAGCTCATTGCCCCAAGTTCTCGTGGGAGTTGGGGGTTATAGCAGTTTTTGCAATTGAATAGTTTGAATAGCCTAATGCCAAGAAATAAAAAGAATGTGGATCTCAAGGAAAATCGAATAGAAATCACCAGCATTTAAACTATTCTCATTATGAGTGAGAGGAAACTTTTGTTTTAGATATAACATATTTTATGGGGTCAGGAGCTGGCCCACTGAATTCTGTTGACTTGAACTGCTTCTGTTTTTAATCCTTATGGCATCTTTGGTTTTATCAAGGAGTTGGATTTCCTCCTTATTTCTAAAAACGTTTACTCCCTTTAAAAAAGTTACCAAAGCTTGGGTGTTAACATCTTAAGTGGCATTCATAACATTAGGCAGTATTTGCCCAAAGATGGAATCTAGGCATCTTTACTTACAGCTCTGTATTTCAGATAATAGGCAAAGTACTTCATGTGAGAAATTCCCAGATTGGGAAAATCTATCGCATGCTAATTTGAGTCTGCAGTATTTAAAGTTAAAAAAATGAAAAGAGGATCTAATTCTACCTCCTCATTTTAGAGGTAAAGAAATTGAGACTTGTCTAAATGCAGTGACTTAATTTAATGTAAAAAAGCTGTAACTTTAGTTGTTTTGTAGTTGATATTATTTTTAATTTAAATTTTTGAGATATAATTCACTTACTATAAAATTCACACCATTTTTAGGTATATAATTTTCCAGGTGTGGTGGCATGCTGGGAAGCTGAGGCAGGAGGTTTGCAAGTTAAAGCCCAGCTCTAGCAACTTAGTGAGATCATGTCTCAAAATAAAACATACGAAAAGAACTGGAATGTAGCTCAGTGTAAAGCCCTGAATTCAGTCTCCAGTAGTACCTGCAAAAAAGTAAACAATGTCATAGTTTTTAGTGTATTTATAGAATTGCACGACCCTCACCACTACCTGATTCCAGAATAGTTCATCACCCCCAAAAGAAACTACATGCTCATTAGTAGTTGCTTCCAGTTCCCTCCTCTATCTAGCCCTTGGCAATCACTAACCTGTTCTCTGTCTTTGTGAATTTTCCTATTCTGGACATTTTATATAAATGGAATCATATAATATGTGACCTTTTATATTTGGCTTCCTCCACTTAGCAAAATGTTCTTAAAGTTCGTCCATTTTGAAGCATGTCTTCATTAGCTAATGAACATTTAGAGTTTTGACTTTTTAAAAGATTATATATTGTTTGATAATCAGAATAAATACAATAGCATATACTAATAAACACACAGATATGCATGTACGTGTGTCTTGATTCTTTTGGAATTGGGGGAATCAGTAAATCATGCTTTCTGCATAGTACTTTGAAGTAAATCACTACATTATTTCCTGTCTTCACAACCCCTTTAAGAATTTGAAATTAAGAAAATCACAAAAAATATTTTAACTATCTTCAGTAGTATTAAGTGATTCAGGAAATGCTGAACTACAGAGGTCAGGTTAATTTGCATTTCATAGAGCAGTTTGATGAGTGTGTGTGCAACATACTTTACATCTCAGCAAAAAAAAAAAAAAAAAAAAGTTGACCAAGTCAGCAAGTTTTGATTTTTTAAAAAACACATATGTTGTAGTGGCAATATTAGATTACAAAATGTAAAAAGTCACAGATTAATCAGGTATAATATATTACTTTTTATGCTTTAGTTCCCATAAGTTACCCTAAGATCCAACATGTAGAATATTTAATCTAATACAAGTCAGTCCTTTAATTGTTGACACACTGCCCCATATGCTGTTTCCATTTCTGTTTTTTTTTTTAATTGGGATTCTCATGTGGACATGGTGTTCCCTTCTGATCCTGGCCAGTGTAATACATGTTAAGCCTTCATGATGATGCCTGTTGCTCCTATGGGTGCAGCACTCACACCTCAAGCACTTGTTTTAATTGAAGTGTAACACAGTGGGGTAGCCAAGTCTGGGGACAAAGCCATTCTACTGGGATTCAGGCTTTTCTGAAAGCACATAAATGAAGAGGCCATGGGGTGCAGACCACCCTCCCAGAGATTATGCAGGTATTGTGTGACAGTATTTTCTTGCCTTACTAATCGTTTTATTTTAGATAGCATTGTCAGGTTCTCTAAGCACCAGGCTCAGTGTCAGAGCTGTTTGTAAAGAAGAGCAAGGAATAAGCCTCTCTTCTTTTGGTGAATTCTCAGTCCAGCAAGACACTGATCCAGCAACACAGTGTAGAAGTCCAGTAGAGACACATAAGTCACTGCTACTAGGCCCATGCTTCTAACAGACACTATGCGTGACATCATCAGAACATTCTGGTTCTGTTGGTGGAGCATAGATGTTGAGAAGAAAAATATTGAAGTCTGTGGGCTTCATCCTTTCATTAAATTGATCACATTGATCTCCAGTCCAGAAAGGGCCTAACAGATACTATATTCACTTTAACTCATTTCACACAAATTATCAGACATACTTTTGTATAACAAAAAGGTCTAGCAAAAATAAGCCTTTAAGTGCTTGAATAATTCTATTTCTATATGAATCTAAGAGTTACATCTTTCCATCTTCATTCTCATTGCTCCATCTGAGCTAATGTAAGCATGAAAGGTTCAGAATAAACTTGTGTTTTTATCAGTGTAGCAGACCAAAGAAATAGGTTTTTTTAAATTTAAGTCTCTTTTTAAAAATTTAAGTCTCTTATCTCTCATGGATAGTATTCATTTTACTTGTTCAAAAAAAAGAACAGTTTTATGTAACTTTTTTGTCTGGACCTGTCAGTCCTTGATAGCAATCTCTTGTTGGACAATTTGTATTACACAATAACACCCTTTGTTCCATTCTGTGTGAGCTGCTGACTGACCACACCATAGAAGAGACAGGAAGTATTGCCTTTTATTTAAGTTCCATTTATCACTTCAAGACCAAATTAAAGACTTAAAAAAAAAAACAAAAGCAAAAGCATCATCATATAGTTAAGTTTAAAATCACTTTAAGATAGAATTTGCATCATGGAAGCAGTTAACTAGGGATCAACTCTGAAGGCTTTATGCAGGGAATAAACGTAGTAACCTATTTTGTAACTGTGACTTTTTTTTTTTTTGGTTGTTCTCAGGATCAAACTCAGGGCCTTCACCCTGAGCAGCACCCCTACCCAGTCCATTCTCACTTTTGATTTTGTGACAGAAACCCACCAAGTTGCTGAATTGCCAGGTTGGACGTGAACTAGCAGTCCTCCTGCTGCGGCCTCCCAACATGCTGGAACTAGAGGACTGAGCCTCTGGGCCCAGCTGTAATTGTGATTTTTTTTGTATTGTATTGTACTATTTATTTTTCAACATCTTAAAATCACTTTGCTAAAGAAAATTGACATATTTACTGTATAATAGACAAGTGGCATAAAGGGAAATTGATCCAGAATTGCACTTCTACTTTTATGTTCATTCAAGGATCAAATGTGCAGATTGTTTCCTGCTACCATCCCTATTCCCCACACCCACCCCTTGCAAAATTAAACCGCCAAACATCACCCAGGAACGGATTTCCTATTTCATCACTTAAACCCATTATCTTGTTCCTTTGCTATCTTGCCAAACTAGTTTCCCTCCACTTACGTTTTAGTGACATGATGTGGCAAGATAACAAGTCTAGATGGTTGGTGTTAATAGATAATTGGGTCCTAAAATTGGAGGAGAGAACCAAAACCCAGTACTCCTCTTTTCATGTGTTTTTAGTACACTGCTTAAACATCTCTCTAATCCCAAAGAGATTATCCTACTGAAAAGATTGCTCAGGGCCAGTCGCAGTGTTACAGGCATGTAATCCTAGCACCCTGGAGCTGAGGCAGAAGAATTGAAATTTGGAGCCTAACCTGGTCAACTTAATAATTTAGGGAGACCCTGTCTCTAAAGAAAAAATTTTTAAATGGGCTGAAGATGTTGCTCAGTGTGATGGTCCTGAGTTCAATTCCCAGTGCCATCATCAAATAAAGAAAGATTTTTGAGACAGAGTCTCACTCTGTAGTCCACGCTGATCCTGAACTCAGTAAGTAGCCCAGGGTGGCCTCGAACTACTGCAATCCTTCTGCCTCAGCCTCTGAGTACTGAGATTATAGGTATGCACCACCATACCTGGCTTGTGCAGTGCTTGGGAATGGAATAAATAAAAAATTTAAACAGCATTTATTGAGTGGTTTTGTACAACTGCTGTCTGACAATTGCACAGCAAAAAAAAAAAAAACAAAAAAAAAACTAGCAGGCTAGGAGAGAAAATGGGAATGCATCATATTTAATCAAAAAATTAAACTTTTGCGTAACTTACCAATAGAAAACCGCTCTATGACCTGCATGGTAGAGTATGTTTTCAAGCACAGTGAGGACTGAGATCTTGGAGTTGCTGTTTTGAATGAGCCTCTCCAGAGAAGAGATTTGAGTGAAGAGAAGCTTTGAGATTAGCTCAGAGAATTTCCTTCAGTCTAAGCAGAGTTGTGGAAATGGGAAATTCTCCATCCAGACCTCAAATGATTTGTCCACCCGTAAACAATCAACACTCATTTTATTTTCTGGAATGTCATCCTTTGGTCACTGATTTACAGAATAAGATTTATCTGGAAATGACTATCAGACCAGCTTGGTGGGTAACGAGGAATGAAGGGTGATGTTATCTCTAAGGTTGCCATTTAGTGACATGCCCCAGTTACGGTTATGTAGGTCAGTGTGTCCACGCTTCATCATCCTCCCAGATGTGGAGGATGTCGATTGCGTGTCCTCAGAAAATTGCTTGTTGTCATTGACGGCAACTTTGATAAAATGTTGGCAGTGACTCCTGCAAGACAAAGGGGAGATGAGGCTGGCAGCATTGCTTGGGTGAATCCCAGAGTCACTTGCTGTGAGGGGAGGTCCACAGAGACCAACCAGAGAAAGCGATAAAGAGGGAGGAGTAGACTACAACGTCCCAAAGTGCAGCTTTTTCTCAATTAAATATAAATCATTTTTATAATAAATACAGTATGGAGAGCAGCTGTACTTGGACTTAATCCTCTCAGAATTGCTCAAATTAAAATGAAATTTAACTGCCTATGTCCTGGTTCTATAAACAACAACAAACACTGCCTTATAACAGCTTCAGGGACTTACTTCAGATTCCACGCCTTGACTTTCATCTCTTTGCTCTTGGGGCTTGGGGTAGTGCCACATCTGGTGGTGGTTTGTGTGAAAGGAAATAATATATATATAATAGTTTCCTGTTTGGTCATTTAAACCTGTCCCTGGGCTGGACAGAATTTGACCCACTTTACCCAATGGCAGTATCCTTTCACCAAGTGACAAAAGTCCAACTACTTTACCACTAGTCCAGAAGCTGCCCAGACCCCTTCTCTGACCCTGTTTTTATTTACAGAAAGGTAACAAGCTTAGATTAGAGGCTATGATTTACTTCTCTGAAGACTACAATTATTTTTTAAAGAAACAAAGTCTAGTTAATATTGTTGTCACCACTCTCTTCTCTTATTCCCTTTGGGAGCCAAATTTCCTTTTATTAATGAATTTTTTAAAAAATAAAGTAAGTCAGGCACTGTAGCACATTCCTGCAGTTCCCACTAACTGGTAAGCTGAGGCTGAAGGGTCCCAAGTTTAAAACCAGACTGAGAAATTTCACAAGATCCTGTCTCAAAAATTTAAAAACAACTGGGGTTGTTAAAAGCTTCGTGCTTGCGGACCTCTCGGTTCAATCCCCACTACCATAGCAAACAAGCAAACGAATGAACGAACAGCACTGAGATTTATAATTTATTGTGTAGTAACTGGCATATAGTTTTTAAAATAAAAAATAATTAATATTTTGGGTTCTTTTCTTTTCCAATTGGCTTTGGCTCTTACCCTGTCCTTGCCTGGCAGTTTCGCCCTGGAGGTCTTTGTCATGCACTCACTGCAAACGCAGCCAGTCGTCTTCTGTCAAGGCATGTCCATGTGTGACACTTAATGTCTGACAGACCATGGAATTTGTGACAGTATTTTTGTGTATCAGAATCTCTTCACACAGCACATACATGCTCTCCAACTACAGAACAAGCCCTAGCAGTTCCCATTCCGCAGTCATCACTTGCTTTTTACTCTAGTTAGACCTTTAAACTAATTTCTTCTTCCTAGAGACATTAGAAATACATGGATATTTCATTTTAGTTTAGACTTCCTCTTAGCTAAAACAGAAAGAAATGTTTCTAGTACCAAAATGTGTTTGCTTAGGACAGGACTGGGCAATTATGGCCTTCTGGCCAAATGTAGTCAGCAGCCTGACTGTGTACAGGGGATTTTACAATTTTTAAAATAAATGTGAGTTAGAAAACAAACACATACACACAGAGAATATAGAATAAAAACTATGTGTGTTCCACAAATTTTAAAACATCTCCTATCCGGCCTTTTAGTGAAATTGCTGATCCTTGGCTCAGGCTGGCATTATATGCTAAAGTTTTAAACCTCGTACTTACAGAAGTTAGTATCTCTTTGATTTTAGACTCGGAGTCTAATCAAGTCCTGCCTGCTGTGCCAGGGTAGATTATCTTTATTTCAATTTACTATTAGTACCTTAGATATTGCCACTATTTATATATTTTAATAGTTGGTTATACTTTTTTTGAGACAAGGTGTCACTCTGTAGTCCAGGCTAGTTCTGAATTCACTGATATAGCCCAGGCTGACCTTGGACTGAGGACAATCCACCTGCTTAAAGGTGTGTGCCACCACACCCAGCTTTATGTGGTGCTGGGGAATCAAACTCAGGGCCTTGCATTTAGGCAAGCACTTTAACTGCTGTGCCACTTCTCCAGCCCCGTTTGCTATATTTTGAATCCCTAGGTAATCTTTGAAAATACTGTTGCCTAGGCCTTTCTGCCTGAGAGCCTGGTTCCGCTTATCTGTAGGGTGGCCAGGTACAGGTATATTTTACATGCTATTCAAGCAACTCTGTTGTGCAGCCAGAGTTGAGAAGATGGGCCCATCATGCTCAAATGTTTGTTTGTGTATTGACAATTAGCCCACATTTTAAGGCAGCTTTTATTTATACTTTTCATTAAAAATATAATAGAAATGCATTATGGAAATTTTTCTTTAATTTCCAGACAACAATGTGGCTAAGGGAAATTTTAACTAAGACAGTTTTACAATGTGAAGAGCATATAAAACAGATCATGCAGAGCCCAGAGAATAGAATTTGAAAGATAGGAATTAAGAGAAGCATGCTGAAAAAAATAGAGAGAGAAAGAAAGAAAGAGAGAGAAAGAAAGAAAATGAGTAAAAGAAAACCACTCAAAATTTCAATACACAAATCACTGAGTAGACATCTTGGTATCTGGGTGACTGTCTATTTTCAAAAGTGCTGTTAACATAAGCAGAGCAGTAAATCTGGGGCAGCATGCTTTTTTTTTAAGTTGTTGAGAAGAGTTATGTCAGTGTGCAGGTGTCACATGCAGTTACTCAGAATCAGAAAGAAGGCTGATGGGGCTTAGATCTCCAGCTACTTATCTTTCTGCAACCAACCACGTCCAGCTTGTTTCTTCAATACTTCCTCTTGCTAATGAAGGTGCTGGCTGGGGATGGGTTGGGCTTTCCCATGTCAGCATATGACTGCAAGATTTGAATGTGCCCTGGTGTCCACCTCACTAGCCACGGCAGGTACCCCAGTCTGGAATCTGAGCAGTAATAACAGGTAACAGCAGACCTTGGACACTTCTTCCACCTGGTTTCTTTTTCTCTCCATTTACCAATGTGTTCTTTTTCTTCTTTTTGCATTTTTTCCAAACCAGCAAGTGTGGAGGCAAGACACATCAAAGCAGAGATGGGAAGTGAAAGAGCTCTCGTTCTGGACAGATTAGCAAGCAATGTGGCAAAACGAAAAAGCTCCATGCCTCAGAAATTCATTGGTAAGAGTATAAGCTTTTTCCTGCTGCTGTTAGCAGATAGTTCAAATGAGATAACATATGCGTGCTTACTACCAGTCCTTCCTCGCTTCACCTCTGTTAGAAAAAAAAAGATAATTTCTGTTGTGCACTTTTATTCCTTGTGGTTCATTTTGATAGCTCTAGCAAACTGAGTGATATTAACTAAGAATTTTAATAACAGAAGATGGAAGCACTTGGCATCCAGTTTCTTAAATGGAGGTGGTGTTCCTTCCTCTTCACTCTGAATGACATATGTTGCATGAGTTTATGCAACTTACACAAGTACGACGTTCAAGATAGCATTTTTATAATCTTTTGTAATTCTATAAATTGGTTCTGTTAGCATGATCAAACCTTTTTCAGCTTCAAAACATATTATCAGAGGTTCTTGAATCTGAGAATCAGCTCTAAGGGAAAGTGGTTGGACAAACAGATTTAAGTAACATGATTTGATTTAATCATTTGTCTTACTGAAGTTAATTTTTATTTTTATGTTACTGGTTTTCACATTGTCAGTAACTACAGAAGAATGAGATGACTAAGAAATAATTATGCCCATTAATGTGTTAGAACTTCCAAATGGCAAGGATGTTTTACTGAATCTCCCAGATGTTTACATTCATGTGACCATGATACTTAAAATAGATTTATAATTGGGAAGTAGACAGCTGAATTGGATGCATCAGTTTTGTTATAAATTGAAAGTTGGTGATATTGAACAAAAATAGTTATCACACAGAAATAAATCTTCCCAACATCAGTAATATTTAGAAACCTGTTAATATTGTTTTACAAAGCTGCCTGCTGCTATTAATGTCTTACTTCAGTTCTTTTGTATTTATTCTTTTTGATAGATTTTATTGATACCAAGTGCCTATTTGGTTTTAAATCAGGCTAAATTTTATTATTTTCTAGATAATGTTTTTACAAGCAGAAATTCAATATGAAAAATAGAGCATGTTGAAAGAACTCATGAATTTCAAAATTACCTAACTTAATGTTTCTGCTTATTTTATTTTATTAGATAAACTTTTTTTACACTTCTAATCACTTTAAGAATAAATTGCATCGAGACCTGGTGGCTCAGGTCTGTAAACCCAGCACTCTGGGAGGCTGATGCAAAAGGATTTTTTTCTTTTATTAGCATGTATTTGCAAATAATAATAATAATCAGCTTGAGCAATTGGTGTATTTATATATAGCATCTTGATTATTTTTACTTCCCTTCCCTCTTCCCACCTGCCTCCTCATATCCTGTTTCTCCCCACAAAGTCTGTCTTCTTACTTTCTTCCAGTTCTCTTTTACTTTTTTTATGGTTTGGTTTTCTCATCTTAGAGAAACCATGTAATAGTTAGCCATCTATGTCTGATTCATTTTCTAAGCATAATGGTCTCAAGATGCATCTATTTTCCTTGATATAACTCAAAGTTTATCATTCTTTATGCAGAGTAGTACTTCCATTGTGTAAATATACCACATCTTCTTTATTCATTCATCTTTTGATGGACATATCAGCTGCTTCCAGGATTCACCTCTTATAAATTGTGCTGCTATAAACATGGGTATGCCTGTATCACTCTTACATGATGGATTTAACCTTTTTGGGAAGATCCCCAGAAGAGGTATAGCTGGGTCAAATGGGATATCTTATTTTCAGTTTTTTGAGGAATCTCCACATTGCTTTCTATAATGGTTATACCAGTTTACAGTCTCACCAGAAATATAGAGTAGTTCCTTTTCCCCCAAAACCTCACCAGCATTTGTTGTTTTGTGAGTTCTTAATACCAGCCATTCTTACTGGAATTAGATGGAACTTCAGTGTTGTTTTGATTTGCATTTCTCTGATGGGTAAAGATGCTAAACTTTTTTATGTATTTATTGGTCATTTGGCCTTCTTCTGAGAACTCTCTATTCATTTTAGTCGCCCATATTTTGATTAAGTCTTTTATTTTGAGGAGGTACAATTTTTTTCACTTATTTGTATATTCTAGGTAATAGTCCTCTTAGGAGTAGCTGGCAAAATTTCCCATTCTGTCAGTTCTGGCTTCAATATGTTGATTGTTTCCTTTGCTTTTCAGAAGCTTTTTTATTTTATATAATATTATATGTTGATTCTTGGTATTATCTCATGTGCTTTGGGTATTTTATTGAGAAAGTCCTTGCCTGTGCCTATATCTTCAAGTATTTTACCTATTTTTTTTCTTCCAATGAGTTCCATGTTTGCATTTTAATATCTAGGTCTTTGATCCATTTTTGTTTGATTTTGGGTACATAGTAGAAAATATAAGTATATAAGTCTAGTTTCATTCTTATGTATGTGGCTAACCAGTTTTCCCAGAACAATTTGTTAAAGAGGTTACCTTTTCTCCAGTATATGTTTTTGGGCCTTTTGTTGATGATGAGGTAGCTGAAAGTATTTGGGGTTGTCTCTGCATCCTCAATTCTGTTCCATTGATCCACCTGTCTGTTTTTGTGCTGATACTATGTGGTTTTTTTTTTTTTTTATCACTGTTGCTTTGCAGTGTAGCTTGATGTCCAGTATTGTGATACCTCCTGCATTTGTTTTGTTGCTGAAGATTGTTTGGGCTATTCTGTGTCTCTTCTGATTCCATATAAATTTTAGGATTTTTTTCCTAATTCTTTGAAAAATGCTGTTGGTATTTTAATTGGGATTGTATTGAATCTGTATATCAGTTTTGGTAGTACGGCCATTTTGACAATGTTGGTTCTGAAGTAGGAGGGTCTTCAGTTCAAGCCCAGCCTCGGCAACTTAGTGACTCAGCAAAACCCTGTCTCAAAACTCAAAAAAAAAAAAAAAAAAGAAAAGAAAAAAGGGTGGGGATTAGGTTAGTATGAACATCCTGGGTTGGATCCCCAGTACCATTAAAAAATTAGTAAAATAAAATAGTAAATTGTGTATGTTGAAGTTGATATATCACACTATAGGAAGATTCCCACCCCCAATTCTGTTACCATCTTCTTTTCCCTTGGTAAGAAATGCAAGAGGGTGTAAGCTGACTTCTACATGGAGTGTAAGCATAGTGGATCAATTGTAATTCCAAAACATTGACTTAAAACATTGCCAAATACATTTTGACTTTTACTTGCATAAAGGAATATGAAAGAAAGCTTGAGTCATTTTAGATATGAACATATTTTAGTTTGGGAAAAGTTTTGACTCTAGAAATGGCTAACACTGATAGGAGGAGGAACTGGGGAAGAGTGAAGTGAGGAAAATCATGTGAAGGACCTTAACTCAGTTTTACTCAATGCATTTTCATCTAAGAGAATTAAAATTTAAGAGAGGATACCTAGTTTTCATAGCTGTCCTAAATGTATAGTTAAACTGAAGCCCTACTTATTGTAACAGAGTTGCTGTGATATTTCCAAGGGTTAAAACAACAACACATGTTTCCTATATGTGGATTGATGTGAATCTGCCCTTTGCCTCAGGGATCTCTCCAATTTGGTTTTGCCATTTCAACCAGAGGGGTTTCACTCTAGACTCACTGGCAGTATTGGCCTCAGAGAAGGCAGGCTCTGTCATCTTCTGAACCACTGCATTTTCTTGGTGCTGGAAGCAGAAACCTAGCAGAGTTAGCTCTTGATTTGAGCTGAAGTAACAACTTCAAGGCTTCAGGGCCTAGAATAACTTAGAAGCCATTTTCTTTTTCTTCTCTTTTTTATATAAATTGTGACAGTTAGAATATCAGATTAGAAGCCCAAAGACCCAGGTTCTACTCTAGCTCTGGCATTTCTCGACTGTGTGTGTCTACACAAATCGTACAACTTTCCTGAGCCTCTGTTTACTCATCTGTGAGGAGACTGAACATGTGCTTAAGTGACCAGGAAGACTTCTCCCTTCTATAGTAAGTCTGTGAAGTGAATTAGAAAAGACATCTCAGGCAACGATTACAGATACATCTTTGTGTCTGTAGAGCCATACGTGTAACTTCAGGGAATTTTTTTCCTGCCCATACAGATAGGGTGCTTATGTCATAAATTATATCGTATGTTTTAAGGTATTTTGTGTGGTTTTTTTATTGTTTTTGTGGTGCTAGAGATTAAACAAAGGGACTCATGCACACTGGTCAAGCACTTTACCATTGAACTACATCCACTTTGGAATCTAGATTGGTCCTAAACTCACTATGGAGCCCAGGCTGGCCTTGAACTCACCAGAATCCTCCTGCCTCCGCTTCCTGAGTGCTGGGATTACAGACACGTGCCACCATGCCCAGCTCATGGGGTGCTGGAATCGAACTCAAGACCTTGTGTTTGTTAGGCAAGTGCTTTAACCATTGAGTTACAGCCCCAGCCTTTAAGGTTGTTTTTGAGAAAAATATTATTAAATCTGATGTTTAAAACAATAGCTGCATTATCTCACATTCACATATGAAGGGCACTCTTCCTTCATTCTGGTCTCCATTCATTTATCACGCAAATGGTTAAGAGGTCTGGTCAGATACTCACTACTCTTGTTCCTGAGCACTCTTCTAGTCTGCTAGCTCTAATTTAGACCCTAAACCTTTGTTTGAGGTGTTCTTTTTTAGAAGAGACTCCCTGAGTTGTTTAACTCAGCCTCTGTAATAGGAAGTTGTAACATCAAGGGAAGGAAAGACCTGTGATGTCACACAGTATGTGAGGTGAAGTGACATAAAACACATGGGATTAATATTTTCCTCCCTCTTTCCTTTCCTTCCTCTTCTCGGTCTTATGTTTCCTTTCCAATGTAACATTTTCTAAAAAGATTCAGCTGCCAGGGAAATGGCAGTATGTGAGTTGGGAAGAAAGAACAAGTGGCTCTCTTTGATCCTGGTTGTGCAGCACTCATCCCAGCCTGGGCTTCCCTAGCCGCTGGAACTGTGACGGGAAAAGTGAAATTACATCACCAGGTCAGCCTGCTGCTTTCCTGGCAGACTAGAGATGATTACCAGGAGAGAGCATTCTGTGACCATTACAGACGAACTGGGGAAGAGAGACAGATTGGATTGTCTAAATGCATTTGGAAGCACAGAAACTGTATTAACGAGTAAGACTAAGATTAAATTGCCCAAGTAGAAGGAAAATAGAACATTTTTCTGATTCTTCAAGAAATTTTATATCTCTTTCTCCCAACTGGGAAATCAATTGACACATATCCAGTAGAAATCAGAAACTTTATGGAAGCAAGAAAACTTAGTTGTCTTCAGAAGACAAGAATTTACTTGTAGTGTCCTAACCCTTTCAGTCGCCTCTCTTTGAACCTTGTTATGCTATAAACTTGTTTGGCTATTCTTCAGCTTAGGCCATCTTCAAATACTCGGCTCAAAATGAAGGCTAGATTTCTCTCCAGGGGAAGGAGAAAAAAATGACTATTGTATTTACATCTTCTTCTTGGTTTTCATTCTTTCTCCAAAAACATATATGTGATTTAGACCAAAGTTTTACTATAGCATCTTGTTTTTTTTATTTTATGCATTACTTTATTAAAGAAAGTTTTCATATTGAAAAGAACCTGAAAAAGCATCTCCTTACCCAAAACAAATATGTTAGTGAGGTTTTAACACTTAGCAAACACCATCAGTTCTCCCTGTAAGTAACTAGTGGTTAACAGGAGTGAGGACTGGAAGCAGTTCGAACGCCTGCTTCTAGAGCAGAAAGTGTCATCTCCCACCCTTTTTTAAAGGTTTGCTGTTCATGATCCTGTAAGCATTGCTGTGTCATCATATTTTAGGGACCTTGGGAACCTCCAGGGAAGTTCTTTGCCCAGGAGGGAAGGAGGACAGGGAGCTGGTGAGTCTTAGTTGGTGGTGACAGCAGGGCCAGACTCGGGTTTCTAGGGTGCTGTAGCCTAGGGCCTTCCTTCCTGGGGAGGTTACAGAGCAGAGCGTGTCCTATGTGCCAGGAGGGGCTTCACACAGGGAGGAGTCTCTGGTCACTGAAAGCTGATGGAGAGAAATCTTTGGAAGAAAGCAGTTGTTCTCTCTCAAGGATGTGTCTTCTTGAGAAAAGAACTGTCCTCCCTTGTGACTCTACAGGGCAGATGATATCAAAGGAGCACTTTGAGGACAAAGATTTCTACAGCAACAAAATGTCTGTAACTCAGATCTCCTCCCTGCCACCCCATCAGCTGTTCTCCCTACTCCTTCCTGCTGCCACCTGTGTGTTCTCTGCTGTCCTCCTGGAAGAAACATTAGGAATTTTAGTTTCACTTAGGGTGAGATTAGGACCATCATGATCATTGGATAGTTCATTTCTCCTACTGACCTTTTGTTTTGGATGTGCTTACAGTAAAAGCAATAAAACATGAGAAGTTTCATGAAATAGCAGCAAATGGATTTAAGTGATGTGAGAAACTTAGAGATTTAAAGAATATCTGAATATTTCCCTTTACCCAATAATGATGACTATAATCTTGAATTGTGTTACTCTTCTAATGGCCTAATCATTTTGCCTCCTGTACTTTTTTCCCCTTCTGTAATTGTTCTCTCTAGGCCCTTCCCTCTGGCTGCTCCCTCAGCTGCCCCTAAAAGTGTACATCGTCCACATGTCCCAATCCCTGTCCTCTCTCTGCCTGTTGTCCTTCTGCACTCCATGCATGTGTGATAGTCTGTCTCTTGCTATCTGTGTAACTGCCTTCTCCATCGTCACCATAACCACTACAAACAAACTTTAAAGAAAAGAATGGATTAGTATTCGCCCCTCTTATATGTAGCATATCTGAGAAGTGGTCCGTAGTTTCCTCTTTCTGCTCTTCTGGCTACTCTATACCTTGTTCTACCATGTAGCCAGCACTGAGGTGCTGACTTGGAATGAGCTTGTGTAAAATGCTTCATCTCTACTGGCTTGAAATTGTTTG
Source organism: Ctenodactylus gundi (assembly GCA_004027205.1). NCBI lineage: Eukaryota > Metazoa > Chordata > Mammalia > Rodentia > Ctenodactylidae > Ctenodactylus > Ctenodactylus gundi. The sequence continues at coordinate 3,781 of PVKB01005077.1, read as the reverse complement.
TATTCCTGACGTACAAACATAGTGCCAAGTAAACATTAACAAGAACAATAAGTCCACCTCTTTTTGAGTGTTTACTCTATCAAAAACTTTATGAGGATCACAACTCCATAATAAATATTTATTGTCAAGAGCTGTGGCACATGCCTGTAATCCCAATGACCTGGGAGGCTGGGACAGAGAATCACAAGATCAAGGCAAGCCTGGGCAATTTAGTGAGATCTCTGTATCACAACAAAATTTTTTAGCTCTGTGATACAGTGATAGAGCATTTGCCTAGCACGCATGAGGCTCAGAATTCATTCTCAGTGCCACACATACTAACACACACATACATACCCTCACAAAACTTGTTGAAAGCATCTATGTGGGAAGAAAAAATGCAGCCGCTGGTACTAAGCCTACTAAGGGAACTGGCCCAGCAGAGCATCTGAAGTCACTGCCAGTTGGGGGTGGGGGGGGCCTCTAGCTGGGCCATCATGAATAAGGTAGCCCCCTGGAAGTAGCAGTGAATGTTCCAGTGTGTGCGGGAACATGTGTAGTGGATTGCATATGCCACTTGTCCATTCACCTTGGAAAGTGAATCAACCTGTTTATGCCTAAAAGATAAAAATCACTGCCTAAACAATATCAACACCAAAGTATTAATAAAATGAGACAGTATACACAGCGTACTGCATAGCACAGCACTGTAGGGAGCACCTCAATAAAAAGTAGCTGTTTTAAAAAGATAAAAATAGGAGCTGGAGGAATAGCTCAATGGTTAAAGCACTTGCCTAGCAAGCACAAGGCCCTGAGTTCGCTTACTCAGCACCACATACGCTGGGTATGTTGGTGCACACCTGTATCCTAGCATTTGGAAGCCTGAGGCCGGAAGTTCAGAAAGGGTCTGGACTACAGTGAGACCCTGTCTCAAAAAAAATAAATAAAAATTCTTTTTAAAAAGATAAAAATTAATAAAAAATAAAATTTAGCTATTTCCAGGCAAGTCTGTAATCCCAACACTCTGGGAGGCTGAGGCAAAGGATTGCAAGTTCAAATCCAACCTGTGCAAATTAGTGACTTTGCAAGACAATAACTGAAAATCAAAATTGAAGAATGAACTGGGGATGTAACTCTGATGAGTCCTCAGTACCATAAGAAAGGTGGCTGTTATTTGTGGTATTTTATAACGTACAGTGCTATGTACTGGGAAGTATAAGGACTAGAAATATGTAAATTAGGTGGTAGATTTGGACCCTCAACCCTGAAGCCAGAGGTCCAAATCGATATGCTCAGTCCATGGTTGTGTACTGCCAAGTTAGCAGCCAAAAGCCAACAGCCACCTGCCCTCACTTGCTACACTGCATCAGCCCGGGTCAAGTACTCAGCTATTGCCAAAGCCTAGACCTGAGAGATGGACACCTGTAGGGAGTCCTGTAGGGAGTGAGTGGCCCAATCTGGCAGCCTGGGTTTCTAAACTTAGTACTTGCTATTGCCATTTGTATTTTTGTTGGAATAAAATTTCTATTCAGTGTGAAGCTGGCACCACAAATCATTCAAAGGCGAGGTATGATTTTGACTGGCAGCTGGACTAGAGGCTCAGCAGCTTTGGAAGCAGTTATACTGTTGTGGTTTGACTAACCTTTTTTATGAGTGTGTTACTAAAGAAACGTGAGCTGTTGGCTTTTCAATTACTGTAGCTTACTTCTGAGTTTCATACACATTGAGTCATCATGTCTACAGGTGACTGATAATCATCTGTACTGCTCGAGTTACCGTAACTCAGAGATGAGGGGATCTGCTGATTGCAAGTTGCATACACGTGAAGATCTGAGGCTCTCCCACCTTAACAATGAACAGTGGTCTGTGTAAACCGCACAGCTCAACGCATATTTCCACCCATCCAGGGGTTTATTTTCCTCTTATTGTTTTGCCTCTTACCACTTCAGCACTCAGCTGTCTTCTGATATATGCTGCAGAAGGTATAGGCTGGGAGCTTGCAGGCCTGGATAAGGAAAGCAGACTCACAGGCGAAGGGATGAAGGCCACGTGTGAGGCACCTGTCTTACCCTGGAAACTTTCTAGACCTCTTTCTCAGGTGAAAAATAAGAAATTAAAAGAAAGAGAGAAAGAAAGAGCGAAAGAGAGAAAAAGAGAAAGAAAGAAAGAGAATCAGAGATAGAAAGAAACTTGTGACAACCACTGAAATTTAGGGAGTTTAGCAAAGCCAGCTGCTACAACACTAGGACATCATCTGTGACCCTGAAAAGGCTATAAAACCAAAATTCGTCATTAGAATCACTTGTTCATCACACCTGTGTCACATGCAGGGGAATGACTGGCCTTGGCTGGCTGTAATATTCTCAGTATAATTTCTCCAAAGATATATCCGATCAGGGAGTTGATAGCAAGAGCCATTGATTACCTTGACAAAGGTGTAGTGTTCATGTTGCCTCTTACTAATTGCTAAGATAGTGTTTTCCTCTACATGTTTTTCCTTCTAGGTACTTACCTACAAGCTACAGATTGGCCTTAAGTTGGTGAGGATGCAGGACAAATCCATCTGTCCTTCCAACTGGCCTTTATGGCTTAATTTCTTCTTATTATTATGGTTCTTCTTATTACATTGCTCTTAACCTTGACCATGCCTTTCTCAAGGGCATGTAGTCATTTTCTGTTTGTTCAAATCCAAACCCTAAGGTTGTCACTCAGAGAACCCATCATTTGGCCCCGCCATATGTTTTGGGTTTGTTGTTGTTGTTTTTAATGTCTACCAAAATGTGGGATGCCAACGGCCATGAAGCACACAGGATATTTAAAAACCTTGACCCACACAGCAAGAAATTATTTTCTTTCAGTTCTCTTTCAATCTCTCAGAACATTGGTGATACTAAAGAAAACAACTGAGATGTAATTTAATGCTAGTTGTCTTTAACACTACTCTCACACCTGACAGTCTATGAGACTATGTTTTTGTTTGTTTGTTTTGGAGACTGGGTCTGTAGCCCAGGCTGGCCTTGGACTCAAGGCAGTCCTCCTTCCTCCGCCTCCCAAGTGCTGAGATTACAGGCGAGCGCCACCACACCCGGCTTATGTGGTGCTGGGGAATCGAACTCAGGTACTTAGTGCTTGCTAGGCAAATGCTTTAACTGCTGAGCCATTCCTCAAGCCCACTGGTAATCTCTTTTTAACTGAGAGAGAAGACCTTGGCCTCCAAATATTCACAGTACTGTTTGATCAGAACGTAATAAATTCCTCTCTCCCATTATTTTCATTTTGCATAATTATTTTCTTTGTGGCATGGGATTCTAGTTTTCTGTTTATGATAATGATATAGAATTTCCTTTAAAATTTTTATTTTAGAAAAAGGAAAGAATATATGAATTTATTCAAATAAATAAAAAAGAAAACCCCATTCTGGCATTTACCAAGTGTTTTCTTTGTGCCAAACACTGTTCTCAGTACTGTCCAGGGACACTATGAAGGAGGTGGAATTACTATGACTTTCACCTGAAGTCATGCAGCTTGTAACCAATGGAGCTTGTTTCAAACCAAGTCCATATGGCACTGGAATTTGTTCTGCCAAACACTGTACTGCCCTGGCACATGGATATTGATGATGTGAAGGAAAAGTGAAGTTTGAGAAACTCTTATTTCTGTACTTGGTATATATCCCTCACCAGACTTTCTTACCTCCCCTGCTCATGCCCTGTACAGTCCCAGCTCTTTGCCCTTATTTCTGCTCCACCTCAGCTAGGAGACTTTTTTTTTATTCCTTTTTTTTTTTTTTTTTTTTTTTTTT